>PNEQ01039402.1:0-15428 GCA_003012365.1 Medauroidea extradentata | reverse complement strand
TCGGGTTCGAGCTCTATCGACGTTTCTTCGGAAACACATTTCACCCCTTTTCACCCCCTTAGAGGTCGAATTTCAAAAAATCCCTTCTTAGTGCTCGCCTACGACCTGAAGGGAACCCCCACAAAAAATTTCACGATTCTAGGTCCAGTGGTTTGGGCTGCAGTTTGATATGTCAGTCAGTCAGTCAGTCAGTCAGTCAATCAGTCACCTTTTATATATATATATATATATATATATATATATATATATATATATATATATATATAGATTACAGCGATCTAAAAAAAAAAATCCGCTTTTTTAGGGGAAGAGTTTTAAAATACTGTTCACCACACGAGCGTCATTTCTAAAGTTCCATTAAGTCATCTTACAGTGCAAGTTAGCTGTATTTTCGTAGGTAGGCATATTTGGGACACGGTTAACAGTGTCACCAAAAAATGCTTTCTTGGAACTCGCTGCAAGGCTGCTCATGCGCCACTAAGGATATTGCTTGATAACAAAGTTGTTATTTAGTAACTAAATTTAATAAAATATTTTGAAATAAAATAATTCCACTAGTCATCCAGAACCAACTTTGTTTATTTATTATTATTATTATTTTTTTTTTTTTATTTTTTATGTAAGCTCCTGGGGTGTATGGGAAGAAAGTACTTAATTTTTGTAAATAACTGTTTCACCTAGTTCAGTAATTCAACATGAATATGCATTTTCAACGTGATAACGATACATAACGAAAGTCGAAAAAAAAAAATTACTCTAACTTTATTAAAGTTTTCATATTGAAGCGAAAGTAGAATATGCTGTTTTTCACTCGGCGGTTTATTATATAGCCTAAGCCAAATTCTGTTTAAAGAAATACGATGAATTATTCAATATAACTATACGCTCAGGTCTTGGCAAAAGCACGGCAACAGTGTTGCTGTATTGTTTTCTCAATTGGTTTCCTTATCAAATGTAATTTTTTCTAGAGCCCTCCTTTCCTCATTTTACCTTTTGATTGAGTGACTTTGTTCCTAAGAAAGAAAATTTCTTTGATCATGTTTATGTTACAAAAAATATATAATTTCCCTCGTAAAAGAAAACATCGGGGGTTATTATTTTTTTTACTTCTTTTTCATCTCTGTGGATTAACATCTGTTCGTTGTAATTTCGCTTCGAGTTATAGCTTTCCTAAACGTGTATGTGTACAAGTATAAATAATCATAACTGTCGAGTGTTGTTTGCAGCCCGTCAGTCAGTGAAAGCATCGCATTCAGCTGACACCGTGGAGTAAATGGTCCCATAAGGTTTATTTTGTAACATAATATACTATTTTAGTTCAACGTTCGTTTAAACGCACTAGGTACATAGTAATTTGCTAACAATATCTCAAAATCATTCGCGTAGTTATTTTGGAACAGCAAGGAAGGGAAACCTGTTTGTTATTAGTGTAATGATGATGTTGGCTCAGTTTTGAACCATCTTCGGTAATTCGTTTAGCATTTGCGTAAGGTACCAAATGCGTCACTAGCTCTTGTAAGAGAACGTTATAACTATATTGAAGTGTGTTTTGTTCAAATTTTTGTTCGAAATAGCATATTTAAGTGTTTGAGTTGAACTGAGAAGTTTCTTAATCACTTGAAATGGGAATTACATTCACAGCATATTTTGTATTTATTATTACACCTCAAACCAATCGGATCAACCCGTAACAGCGTTTTAGTTCAGATACTGGTACCTTGAGACTATTTTGCGGCGTAATGGGCGTTCAAGGATAATAATTTTAATATTGGTTCACACTTAAGAAATAGCACACGGCATATAACATTATACACGGTGCGCGACCAGTAGTCATGTGCAAAATTAATTCACAATTGAACTCTTACTGCAATGTTTAGCCGATGAACACGCTCTATGAAGGTAAGTAAGGTCTTGACACTGAGGAATAAATGGGACTCCTTACTGTCGCAGCGTTAGAAGTATTTTAGTGGAAGATAAGTCTTGTTTTGTCTTTGGCTTAGCAAGATTTGACAGCTTAAAATGTGTTGTTTTTATTGGAATTACCTGTAGAATAGCAGAAAAACAATGAAAACCTAGATAATGCACGTGCAATTTTTATTGGAAACATTTTCTACCTTACAATTTAGTTTTTTTTTTTTTTTATATTTTGCATATAAACACACATTGCAACGATTATAAAATTGTGTAGAGCAGGAAAGAATATATTTTGTTTGCCTGTGTTTGAATAAAAGAATAGCACATAATGTATTTTTTTTCAGACGACTTTCATTTACAGTCCCACAAGCGTGCCAACGCATTAATGAATACGAAACATATATTTACAATACCGTCCTACCATATTCATCATTTTATATAAATAATTTTAAAAATATTAACATAGCCATTTGTAAACAAGACAAATCATCCACTAAATTACTACTAGCGCTCGGCGACAAAAAATAAGTCACTTTCTCTTGCTGGAGAGCATACGCTGTGCCAGGAACTCTTCCTCATAGACCTGCCAATGACAATCGTCTTAATATGAAATATCCATTGCTGTATGGAATACAAGCGAAGGCCGTTTAAACATGTTTGAAGAGGATTCGTATTTAAAATAATTAAAACGTAGTCCCAGTAAACTACACAGTGTAAAATATCATTTACAGTATGGAAATATATAATTTTTATAACGTGTGTATTAGGCCGAGGGGTATGAGGCCTTGAGACGGAAGGGAGAGGAGCACATCCGCCGTTTTGGTAACTGAAAAATGTTACTTATAACCATAGCAACATGTACAATACGGCTGTGGGTTGGCCGACCATAACCTCGTTTCACAATACGTAGTTCACCAAGTTACCGAGAATGTTGTGTTTTATTGGCGCTTCTGTTAGTGCAGTCGGACTCAGACTCCGACTACTTTTTTCCGGTGTTAAATTTATAAAGTAAATAAAGATTGCTGGAGCCTTTTCTTAAATTTGTGAGTGAAGGAAGTATTTCATAAATTGATAAAAAAAATACGTTTTAGTAAATTGTTTATCTTAGTGGAAAGGAAGTGGGTGGAGTTTGAGACCGACCGCCTTAACTGCAGCGACAATAAAACACACTATTCTCGGTAACTTGGTGAACTACAGCAAAACAACAAGTGGGTCAAATATCCAGGCGAGTGTCCAAACCTGTTCTTCTACGACCGTGGCCTCAGTATAGGCTTCTAAGGCTCCATCTATACTTTTCTTTCATCTCTGACAAGAAATTAAATATCACCATAGCCTACGTCAGCATATCTATGCATACGAACACTTTTGAGCAGTTGTGAATAGGTAGGTATATACCATTTCATTTAAGTTTGGATAAATCTGACAGCAACTTATGGGCAATGATTTGTAATATTTTGTTAAATGTGTCGCTACACAAAACAAACTTTGCCGTACAAATGCTGAAATGAACATTTCATTTCAGAGCTAAAAATGTCTTTCTTTCATTGTGCAGAAAATCACAAAATACTAAAAAATTTACTGTCCGTAAGTTGCTGTCGAATTTATCCAAACTTATATGAAACAGAGTATAACAGACTTTTCTCTTGCCAATCCAGGTTAAAATTAATTAGGTTTACAGCCATGTTGCTGCCCAGCAAAGCCATTTTGCTTGCGTGTGTGGCTGAGTTTGTTGTCCAACCGACTGCTTCACTTCTGTATTCCTAAACATTCTGTTGTATCACCATGTCTTGTTCACGTAACATTAAGAGCTGTTTAAATGAAACCTTCGGAGGAAAAATTAATTTTTATTGCTAACTGCCTGCGGGTAGAGCCAATTTTGACCAATTGGAATCTGGGAAAGTGTGGACATGAAGGGCGCTGTCTCGTGAAGGGGCCGATTGTGTGTATATTATATATATATATATATATATATATATATATATATATATATATATATATATATATATATATACACACACACACACACATACACACTAACTGGTCCTGCGAACTGTGTTCCGCCTTAGAGGCAATAAGTTAAGCAGATTTTGGATTAAGTATTTTAATGATTCTTTATTTTTCGTGTATTTTGGCGCATAGGTAGCACTTTTCATTTGTTTTAATATCAGGCGCAAGAACAAACAACGCAGATGGCCTTCCTACCCGTGATTGTCGCGGCATTGTCAATGATCATTCAAAGAGAATACGAATTACTGATTATTACTGATTATTGATTTCTGACAAAATTTATGGTTATCAAATTTTCAAACATACTTAACCATAGACAAAATTATGTTTAGCTGTTATATGCGTTTTGTTATTCCATGTCATATGTTTTTTTGTTATACCACGTTTTATAGTGACGTGTATTCTCTTTGACGTCACACGGGAACACGATCGAACGGGATAAAAAGTATCCGTCCTTCTCCTGGTTCTAAGCTATCTCCCCACCAATTTTCAGCCAAATCAGTTCAGCCGTTCTTGAGTTATAAATAGTGTAACTAACACGACTTTCTTATATATATATATATATATATATCTTTTTATGCATTCAACGCAAAATTGCACTTGCGTTGCGTCTAGTTGCGATGTATTGGAATTTAATAATCACTCACATGCAGTATAATACTTGCTCTGCACTTGCGCTGCGTCGGTGCAAATAGCATGTGGTAATATTTATTAGGGGCCCTGGCGACAGAACAAGAAGAGCGATTTACATGTTTAATTGTATCATGTTTGTTTCACTCACATTTCACAGCATCGCATTTGGACGAAAACCATTCCATGCGTTGAGATGAATAAAACATTGCCACAGGACTTAAACATGAAATAAAATGCGTACGTGTGTTCGAACAATTTTTGGAAATAAAAAACGAACCTATTCTTTACAATTGTCAGTGTATTGAAATAACTGGCTAAAAGAAATTTTTTGCAATGTGGGGTAAGCTTTCGACAGATACTGAATGACCTGTATTGTATGTTCACGATAAACAGATCACTGTTTACAGTTTCCTGTAAACCGTTATGCCACCATCTTTAATTTTTTAAGTACGAAAACTTCCATGTAACAAAAACTAGTGTAAAGATTCCATACACTAACCCCAACAAACGTATTTTTTTATTTATTTTATGTGTTGGGAAGTGCTTAGTTTAAGGTTAACCACCAACAATATAATTTAACATGACAATGCTATATCCTGCTCTGACCAGTGTTCTGAACTACCCTTGATAATTTACCACTTGCTTCGTCGCCTCTTATGTGCAAAGTCAGTGAATCGCCTGATAGTGAATTATCAAGGTCGTTCGATTCTAAATTGTTACAGCAAAATAATAGACAGATATAGTACACATTTCTGTAAACTACTATGAAGTTTCTACATTGAAAACATCTTAAAGCTGAAAATGGCTTGAAGCTAGCCGTTTTACTAATTTTTTATCTCTCAGAATATAACTACATAAGAAACAAAAATTAGGAATTGAAACTTGTCATCAAGCGTGTATTGATTCTTAAAATTTATTTGGAAACACCAAGTACCCACTTTGAATTTTTTTCTGTATGTGATACCAAAAAGGCGTTGTGGAGTCCGTAAGTTGAAAGTAAATATATTAAATATAACTTTCAGTCACAACACTGATTTGCAAGTGGGATACTCTGGCTTTTCTGTCTGGCTGTCTGTTCGGTAAAAATTTTGCAAACAATTTTAAACTAACTTGTCGACGAACTAATGTACCTGGAACTTTAAGCATAACTCAGAACTGGATGACAATGCAATATTGTCACGATCTGGCTTATACATTGACTAATTCTTGAGCAAAACCAGAAGTAAGAAACCTAATATGGCCAAAAATTTAGGAGCAAAACACAAATATCTGGGGCAACTCGCGTTTAGGCTAAATTGTGAGAGATACCCCAAGGGATCGCAAACATTATGAATTAAAAAATGAGTCCGTGAATTTTCCTGGGATAACATTGAAAGAAAAATCACTAGACAACTTGACATTAGACTGAAAAATTATGAAACCTGGGGGCAGAGTTCTAGCATTAGGCTTACTTAAAATTAATTTAAAAATTTTAACTTCTGCGGATTCATTAAAACGACTACAACGTAGTGAATAAAGATAATTTATTAGTTGTCAGAGATAGTTTAATCATTCAAAAAAACTAATTATTCGAATTATTGATGAAGTTTAAGAAGACAGATTTAAACTTTTACATTCTAGACTAACTATAGATTTTAAATTTTCCAAAGTTTTTAATTTATCATCTTACAAACGAACATTTGAAGGTTAATAAAATCGGCGATACTTAAGAGTTTTCGTTTACAAAATCATAAATCATATATTTTTTTTTTTCAATTACAAATTTCATTCAGACTGAGACTCGCGCTAAGACGAAAACAATGTAAACTCGTACTCTATCCCGGTTGTTTTCTCACAATTACATCAAATTTAAATAAACCTTTGACATTACTGTTACCGTTACCTTGGGCTTTAACCTTGGCGGTTCGTGGGTTGTTGCCAGGTGGGGCTGCAAGTCGGAACTATACACTCTTGGTGATCGCGCCGTAGACCAATGACCATGAAATATTTGCCGGTTACTAGATATTTTGTAACCACCCAGTAGTAAGGGTCACCTGCACATCAGCGTGTCAGTGGCTGTAGAGTCAACCTGCGCACAACCCTGTACACCACTTGGCCTATGCAGTCCTACCTGGCAACAACCCACGAGCCGCCACGGGCTTTAACGTCTGCCTTAAAAAAGTACCAAACATATCACTAAGTTGTTACTAAGGCCTCTACAGTTGGAATAATTATTTTCTGGTGTCTGTCCTCTACAACCAGGGCGTCCAATCCCCTGTTCTATGCCAGCCCTCGAAAACAGGCTTCTCTACCGACGCCGACACTACAATTTCACTAATATCACTCATAACGCAGCCACTCTACTGGCATCCTAACCCTCGTGAGGCGGTTGCCCTCGCAAGCATAACGTTTCACGACCCTAATATATATCTTATTACTCCGTGGTCCCCGTCAGGCCTTTGGTTTTGACAACACATTCTATCGCGAACGTAGACGACGACCATTCTCCTAAAAGGGCATCTGACGACGCCGTCGTCAGGAACACAACTGCCGGTTCAGGGAATTTCTGGCCAGTAGCCTCGGTATGGCCAATACCCGGGCACTGAATTTCACAACTAACGACCCTTGTTAGCATGCGAAAAACTGTTCCTCTTGCTGGGAGAGGTGACCCACCCGCGGAAATCAGGCGACTTCCTAGAATCAGAAATCCCAGCGCAAAGTTGAACGCTCTTTCCCACAAGAAGTCAATGACATTTGAAAACTCCAAACGAGACTAAAATAAATTTTAAAAACCTACAACGTAATAATATTAACTCCCTTCCTTATATATTTGCTTGCATTTCTATGCGATAAAAATTTTGCAATCGATTTGAAACTAACTTCTCGATCAACTAAGTACTCGAAACTTTATCAACATAGCTCATAAATTGATGACAATGCAATATTATCTTCTTGCTTGTTGTCTCTTTGCTTGTACGTTCGGTACATTATATTGCTTCTTTCAAATAAATTACAAAAATTTCACACCCAAGACTAAACTGTGTGAAATAACTTCTTCTATGTAAATATTTGTCGGATTCAAGACAAAAAACGCGGGGCGTATGAACTAGATAATTTATGTAGAATAGTTAATCTATGTTAAAAATGTATTGCTCTGAAAAGACATGAAAAGTTATGCCAGTCGTTTCAACTATGCCACTATTTTCACTCCATGCTATTATCTGCTGTATAACCCCATTTTTGCATTTTTATACTGTAAGTATTTTCATAGTATAAATTATTTTACACTTTATAGTCCGATTAAAATATGTAGTATATTAGATGCGTCTTAATAAATAATTATATTATCCTAAATGTAGTAATATCATTACATTCGTAAAGAGTGAATAGCCCTATTTACCTCATAAATACAAATATATTGTTTTAGACATCATCGGTATTTCAGAAACGATTACAAGCACCCTTTTCAAAAAATGTAAAGAGTATTTTTAATATGCATTCAAATAGCACCAAAAGTTCTCAAGTGTACTGTTTGCAAGTTCATTTAGGCCTATACATAATTTGTTAGTGTATCGTCCCAAATTAAGAGAGTGGAAGCACTCGAATTTACGAACGTGTTCGGTCTGTATAGAGAGCTTTAAATTTAGATACAACCTAAGTTTCTCTAAACATAATCATTGGGCACTTGACAACATATGAAATAGTAACAATTGTGACCTAGAAGTTTGGGAAAACACACATAATTTCTTGGAACGCTCGTGTTTTGCGAGAAAAAATTGCGGAAGCAAGTTTTAAAAGAGATACGTTTGCATCTGCAGCTCTTCTTGGACGATTTGCCGTACGTGTTTGTGAAAATGTTCTCATTTAACTACACCAATCAGAGCAAGGTTACAAGGAAGCCAAATGTCTCGCATGCATTAGCTGTCATCTTCCAGATATTTAAGTGGCTATTATTACCTTAACTGTTTTGAAAAACATCCTGTCATGAAATATAATTGTGTAAATTACGTGTCCCTAATCTTCGCTTCAGGAACTTGAATGGAGAAGAGGAATCAGTGTTCGGAGGGGTACAGAGCAACAACGATGACAGAGAATCGGTTTATTGTCAGTCAGTCGAGGAGAGCTAAACGGCCGATAACGGCTCAAATCGCAAGACATGTTCAGTGTACTAGTGTACTCCTGTGGTGCGGAGAATTCACAAACATACATACACACACACATTGTTTGTTCGCTCCATGACAACCTCAGAGCTGTGGTCTATTCACACGTGCCAGCTGAATACGCGTTTCGGTATTCCGCTGAATATCAAAGCTGTGAGGAGCTCAGCAGTGGGTTCGAGTGCTTTTAGAAGACAGTTCAGTGTCTGCAGTTATTGGGGATGTCTGTGAATCTGGCGAGAGGGAGAGAGAGCGGAATGAGGTAACAATAACCACTCCAACATAGCTGAAAGGCACTGGATTCACATGTGTTGGAGTCGATTGAAGAATCATTGAGGAGTTAACGACCACGACAGACTCTACATCTGCCTAGGATCCGGGTTCGGTTCCCGGCGGGGTCGGTCCCTGGATTTTCGCATGTGGGAATCGTGCCGGACGATGTCGTTGGTCGGCGGGTTTTCTCGGGGATCTCCCGTTTCCCCCGCCCTTTCATTCCGGCACTGCTCCATACTCACCTCATGTCACCCCTCACCAGCGCTAAAGACCACGATGTTAAGCGCTGACCAAAATCTCTCACTCACTTAATCACGCATGTCTTTCAACGACCTTCTGTAGATTAAATATAAGGCCAAGATAATTATGGGAGGTAGTTTTTGTAAGTAGGACTTTTGTATTAAATTAATTAAACATATAAAATGAGAGCAAATTAACAACTGAAAACTAATAAAACAAAACTGATTACACAAACGGCGATATCATATTTTCACCCGGCAAATAGTTTCTGAATAAAAAAACCTGCGTTTCAGCACGTGGTGAATTATTTATGTTAATTTCTACAACGTCCGTGTTAAAGAGACAAAACTCACATTGCAGCTGACTGCGAGATAGTGTCTTCATAGGCATAGGCAGGATGACACAAGGGACATACCATCCTCAATAAGAAGTGACTTCTCCCTTAGTATCTCAAGCATGCAGGACAGGCCCTTTCAACATTATACTACTGTGAATGTATGTTCAGAAAATGTGTTTACTTGTTCATTGATTAATTATTTTGAATTATTCGTGTTACTTCAGCGTGTGTAATCATATAGGATGCTGCAAAATTCCATGTCAATATTCTAGAGAAATAATCCTCGCGTATAGAGGAACAAGTGTTATGAGAACATAGGTCCAAAAACGCACCGTTTCTGCGCTACAATTGGCAATACATGACGTATGTTTGATAGCGCGCTGGCAGGATCATGTTGCTGTGTCACAGTTGTTCCTACTGTCTGTGTGTTAGTGGCGTAGTGTATGGCATAGTAACATGTTATCTAGTGTTGTAATGATGCCCCACAGCAACATGATCCTACCCGCGCGCTATCAACCATACATCATGTATTGCCAACTGTAGCGCAGAAACGGTGCGTTTTGGACCTATGTTCATGTAACACCTTTTGTTCCTCTACACGTGAGGATTGTTTCCCTAGAATATTGACATGGAATTTGCAACATCCTGTATAAGTAGGACTTGTTCAAGTGTTTCACATTACAGCGCCCACGTTTTGTTATTTTAGTTGAAAAATTAATTACGAATCTAAGATAGACATTTGTACACACATTTTCTTAACATGTCGACATGCATCGATGCAACTATGCATAATTTCAAACTTCTTTTCAAATAAATAAATAACCGAAGAGTAAAAGCATTATTTTTGTAGCTGATCAATTGTTTACAAACCGTTCTGCTGCACCCAACGTTAGTTTTCGAGAGACTTTTACAGAGATCAGTACTTTACGAGTGCGTAGTATACATAATTCAACACTAAAAGCTTTAACCTATAACTGTGGTTTTCTTGAAGCCAATTTGCATAAATTAAACAATAGCAATCGTAGGCAATAGTTTTAGCCAATGTTTTAAACAAATTTATTTTTCAGTGTTACGAACTTCTGAGGCACAATCTCTGACGCCAAAACATCGTGCATTTAACTGCGGCGCAAGAGATCACACGTAACAAGTTAGTAATTCTGGACAAATACTTACTCATAAAGTTGGCAAATACCATTATCTAGGATTGTCATTGAGTATTTTGTCCATATTGGCTTCGAAAAAAGCATAGAAATCAATTGATGTTTTCAGCATTTATTTATCTACCACGCACTTTTTTAAGTGACTGACACTGCCGAAAAAGTCTAGATGACTGTCTTTCTGAAAATTAAAATTTTAATTTCGCAGCTGTGTTTCCTGAAGTAAATGTCCCCTATTTTAAATAAGAAGTAAATAATTTTTACAGATAACACCCTGATTAAGTAGAGGTCTGCCCACGCAGTCAAGCGGCGTGCTAATTTCGACCGTTAGTATATTATTCTAAAACTGCTCATCGCACGTGAGTAATACTTAGGAATGTCATTTAAAGAACAGTTTACGTATGTATACTCATATTAAGTTTATCACTACTCATTAAAACACGTATTTCGTAGCGGCCGAGAAAGGATAAAATGGGAATTTTCGCCGTCGTTTTTAAGTAGGTAAATTTTGGAGCAGTATGTTTTGAAATGTATAGGCGGGTACAATACACCTTCGTCTTTAATAATACGTCATTAAATAATACGCTCACCTCTGAAAGTCTCATGCAGGCGAGTTGTCGGCGAGAAGATTGCACGCCAGTTCAGACTTGCCCTAGGCTAGGGAGAAGCGCAATGCGCGCTCTGTCTCGTCCTTACCGTGTCCGCACTTCTAGATCTCGAACACGCAAAATACGTTAACCTAGACGGCCGCCTTAAAAGTGCGTGGCACATAATTCAACGCTAAAAGCTTTAACCTATAACTGTAGGTTTATTGACGCCAATTTGCGAAAATTAAACAATAGCAATCGTAGACAATAGTTTTAGCCAACGTTTTAAACAAAACTGTTTCCAGTGTTACGAACTTCTGAGGCACAATCTCTGACGCCGGAACCTCGTGCATTTAACTGCGGCGCAAGATATCACGCGTAACGAATTAGTAAGTCTGGATAAATATTTACTCATTAAGTTGGCAAATATCATTATCTAGGATTGTCATTGAGTAATTTTTCCCATATTGGCTTTGAAAAAAAGCATTGAGATAAATTAATGTTTTCAGCGATTATTTATCTACCACGCACTCTTAAGTAAACAACTGATGCTGTGTGTATTCTACAATCTTTGTCCCCAGAAACACTAGTGGTTTTTAGTGAGTGAGTGAGAGATTTCAGTTAAGGCCCTAATTTTGGCCAGCGCGTAACATCGAGGTCTTTAGCGCTGGTGAGGGGTGACATTATGTGAGTGTGGAGCGGCGGTGGAATGAAAGGGCGGGAAACGGGAGATCCCCGAGAAAACCCGCCGACCAGCGGCGTCGTCCAGCACAATTCTCACATGCGAAAATCCTGGGACCGACCCCGCCGGTTATCGGACCATGATTGCCTTGGTGGGAGGCAAGACGTCTGACCCCTCGGCCACCACTGCCCCCTTGTGATTTTCAGAAATTTTGAAATATTAGTTCTGGTTCTTCTCGTAATACCATCATTATGCTGTGATTCATATAGCAGTTATGCAGTATCCGAGGGCTCAAGAGTTATCTACGGTCATCAGTGATTTCATACTTGGCTGCATGTGTCACACTCATAAAACTATTTTAGACTCTGTTTACATACAGGAAATTGCACCCAAGTTTCTTAATTTTAATGGTTCAGGGAAAAAGTATAGTTTTCTTTTTAAATACATTTGTTTATAAGGGAAGCGTTGTGGTTAGTTGAAACAAACAAAATTTCCAGATTTGTATGTTCTTTTAAGATATTGCTGAAAGAATATTCTTTATAACAGCAGACTATTATTCTATGTGTCTACAATGCAAGTGAAATCTCAACGTACATATTGTTTAAAATCTTATAAAGTGTAGTCTAGCAAATTTTAACTAACAGGTAATAGGTAAAATTACCTGATAAATTTTATTTTGCAAAACAATTTATGGAAAATGATTTTATGTTATTTTTAAAGCCCCGCCCCTCCCCCTCACTTACCCTCTAATCTAATAACTAACTAGCGAGAGTCATGTGTGTCACTTTGTGTTAATCACACTTGCATTACCCACTGTTCAGTTATACCATAATGTTAAATAATGCTTTGCTTCTAATCGATTGTATGCATTAATAACTCTTGTGTTTAAGTTAATAACGGAAATGTTTAACTAAGAGTTTAAACGCAGTTTTTTTAAATTTTAATTGTCGTTTACGGGCCAGTCAAAAAATAGTCCCTTACTTAATAATCTACTATTGAAATTTTACGCACAAGAGGCAGTTAAGATAATCATTGAGCAGTTAAAATTAATACCTAAACAATCAGTAATATTATAACACAGATTATAAATAAACTTCCATTATTTTGTAAAAAAAAACAGAAAGTAAATTAAATGTTGTATCATTAACTGCATTATCTGGTTTAATTAGCAAGGTTATTCTCAAAATGAGCAGTAAGTGTTTGTTGAAATCACGTTAAACTTGCTCAATTTCCCGGAACATAACTGGTTATTAGTTAAATCCATGCGATTTAAACAGAGTGACCCCGACACTCGTGGTCTTTGCGTGAACATAATTATAGCACTTAACAGAGCCCAAAAGGATTTGACGGTAGCCTTGCAGGCTTTCTACAGCCAGGGTTGAACACATTAATGGCTTTCCCAATAGTGTGGGAGTGAATGGACCAATAATCGTCATCCACACACTTGTTTCCAGTCTAGATAACGTTTATGTTACAAATATTTTACTAACCCTCACTCTAAGATAGGTACATATTCCGGAAGTTTTATACTCTTCCATTTTTTTTTATTAAATGTTTATTGGGGTTTACGTCTCGTCGACAACGAAGCCACTATAATTTATTCAGTATAAAGTGCGAGTACTAAAAATTTATCCTCTGAAAAAAATTGCTAGCCGTTATTGCATGTAATTTAATATTAACAATCGCTACCTTACACATTGTGCGGTTGGCAGCAAAATGCCGAATGTAATTCAGTGTATTTTTCCTATTCAAAAACACCAATTGAATTCGAAATGTTTGTATTTTAAATACAGCAACTGATAAATGTTTTATCAAAACTTCGAAGGCTCCTACTAACTGCACACATTATACATTACACGCACAAACATCAAATGACGTGCCCACAGAGGTTAGACATTCCCCGTCCTTAGCCGTTTGATACTGGTTGGCTAAAAATAGAACATTAGTAGGGCTTTATTTTAAGTTCTCACTTCATCCCGAACTGACTATAGAGAAGGTTACACAGAAAACATAAGGACAGGAAATAGTAAAGAAGTCGGTCATAGTCTTCGCTAAGGGAACCATCCCAGCATTCCTCTGAAGCGATTTCGGTAAGCCCCGGAGAATCCAAATCAAATAAGCATAAACGGAGTTGGGAATCGAACATTGGTCCTCTCAAATGGTAGTCCAGCGTATTATCGTTGCGTCAGCACTTTGCTCGGTACATAAACGTTGTTCGTTTTACATTGTTCCAAATGTTTTATTTATAAAATCAATGTTTAAATATACACGATATAAAATATTAAGAATACAATGCATATGGTACGGAATGAAAAGCGTCTATGTAACTTCTGTACTATATATTTAATGTGTTTGTGTGTTTTTTTGTTTGTGTGCATGTGTGTAAACATATAATAACTTATGTTTCTGTTTAACGAACTACGTTTAAATCCCTTTAAGTTTTTAAGACTAATCTGCATATTTTATTGACACCCACATGTAATTTTGTCTTTTGTTTCATTTCGAGTAGATTATCGAATGTCGATTTTCTGTTTTGTTGTACAGCAACACTATGTACCTTTATTAAGAAAATTAAGAAAATAATTGATTTAAATGGCAATACATTAAAAGCATTCGTATTATGTTTAGAGCAGCTAGCCGGGCCTGCAAAATAACGCCATTATAAAATAAAGGAACACGTGCTGGTACCTGCTTAATTGATTTTGACTAAACATCTGGTAAATTTTTGTGGACGGGGGAAATTCTTGATGATTGTTGACTTTTACGGCCAACTGAATTATCTTTACTCACAGGCCAGGCATTAGCTAGTTAAGATAGATTTCTAATGAAATAAAAGTTGAAAAATAACCACTGCAAAGACCTGGTCATGTAATAATAAAACCGCTTTTAAGTAAGAAAATTGAGCAAAATACTATCATATAAACAACGGAGTATATAATTGGTTTCCCCTAGAAGATAAATATTTTGTTTGGTCTTTAATGGTATGGAGGCCACGCTGGTTTACGATAGCAGAGATAAGGGATGGCCAAACGAGAACTGTGATGTTACATTAGGTATTTATAAATAAATTGGTAATTTGGTCCCGCCTGGAAGCAGGTGATAACTATGTACATGCATGAATATAAACACACACTACATTCTGACTTACACAGTTTTTAACAAATTCGTGTTAGCTGCTCAATCGGTGGGTAGGGGATTCTACAGGTTGTTCAAAAATGTAATTGCTAATGTAACAGGGAAGATGAAGGAGACAAATGCAAATACAGTTCGCCAGATAACAATGTGTCGGAAACAAATAGTTTTGGAGTAAAGAGTGTTCAGCGGTATTGGGTGTGATAGAGTTGCTACCGTTGGTAATTGTTCACAGTACTTTATTTTTTATCAATGTTACAATAAATGTTTAAAATTAGCAGCATTAACCTGAGAGCAAAGGCAGTATCTACGTAGCATGGAGTCCCGTGT
>PNEQ01039401.1:7176-31459 GCA_003012365.1 Medauroidea extradentata | reverse complement strand
TTATGGGGTGACAAAGGTCACTTTTTAAAACTATTTATATGGAAAACTATCAGAGTAAAAAAATCAAACGAATTATATTTCAGAAGCTTAAACCTATGCCTACAAAATGTTTAAATTTATTTTGTCGTATGTTGTGTACTTAAGATGCAGGAATGAAAAATGTGTCAAAAGTGACCATAGTCACCCCAGTTGACGGTATCGACACAATCGTGACAGTAACTCACATAAACAGCAGTTCGAGATCGACTTGCTCTCAAGTGAAGCTGCTATATTTCGTGCCTCTGTCTGTTACTACTTGTACAAGATACTTAGCAGATCCCGGCCAGACAAAAACACGACAACTGTCGTACGTCAACAAATAGATGAGGATAATTGTAGCGGAAATGTGTGGCACGCGCTATATGATTCAAATACTAGTACATTGTTGTCTCTTCAACAAGCATTACACGTCAGGTTCTAGGCTTCTGTGGGTTACAGCCGTATTTCTTGACGACGTTTCTGTAGACATAGCAGCCTCCGTCTGGAAGAGTGCGTGGTAGACAAATAGACGCTGAAAACATCAATAGAATTCTACACTTTTTTTTAAAATCCAATACGGATAAAATACAAAACGACAATCCTAGATAATGGTATTTGCCAACTTTAGGAGTAAATATTTGTACATAATTACTAATTCGTTACGCGTGATCTCTTGCGCCGCAGTTAAATGCACGAGGTTCCGGCGTCAGAGATTGTGCCTCAGAAGTTCGTAACACTGGAAACAATTTTGGTAAAAACGTTGGCTAGAACGATTGCTGTTTTTTGACTTTCGCAAATTAGCTTCAAGAAACGTACAGTTATAGCTGATGATTTTAGCCTTGAACTGTGTACCACGCCCTCTTAAGTGCTGTCATTACTGTGACCGTGAAGAGGTGTGCAGACCTTCAACAATCCTGATTTTATTCGACAACCATGCCACGTGTTGTCATGCGGTTTGGCCACAATAAGCATCTAAGGACTCTTACATAGGTCTATTTACTTGCCACACACAACTTTCATTTCTAACCAGTACTTTTTTGAGTGTGAAAATGGCTGAATTGTCACTTTTCATAGTGATTTTTATATAGGAGTATTCATTTCCAGGAGCCTCTGAGTAAAATATGCCTGTAGAGGGAACCTTTACCTTTCATAGCGTACGATAAAAAGACAGTGTTTTCGCTGAGAGTCCCACAGTAAAAACTGTTTCGCAGGAAGCTTGCACGCTAGTTCAGCGCTTGGCTCGTTGAGGCGATACGGCATTTGATGCGCGCTTCAAGGTCGACCTTATAGCTCCGTCACTGGAGAGGCTCTAACGCGCAGGTAGGCGGTGCCCTTAAGGTGAAGTTGTATCAGAGTTGTCCTCCTGAGTCTCTGCCACCACTGGCTCCTCATGTGTCCTCGGAGGACGTGCTGTCGCGAGACCGGAAGACGAAGCTTCCATAACTCGCCGAGTGTTTGTACAATCGATTACACCCCGTCACACTTTACAAACCATTGCAGCTACTCCTTCAAGATAAAGTCTGCAATGTCTGCCTAAATGCCGAGAAGAAACAACACAACGACGCTGCTACTACCTAGAAGCCTTGAACAACGGTCGTGAAAGCCTACCAACTTTAATACGCATAACATTTACCTTGGAACTTCCATTTATTGTTCGAGAAGTTACCTGCTGGAGTTGGTAGGCTCCTTCGTTCACGTCACCAGATTTCATCTCCACATTATGTACAAAAGTTTGCAAGCCTGTCAATGATTTAAAATGACGGGAGTTCGAAAAAACAAACTACCTTGAATATTTTAGTCATTTGATAAATATTTAACTAAATGTGACGACACCATGATTTTCTTATACGCCATTGTATTTGTATTGCATATAACATTAGTTTAAAACATCGTTCTTCAATTTTTAGAACACAGGGCGTGCAGTTTCACATGAACGTATTATGCACAGAGTTGACATTATGATGTAACCAATTGGCCGTGTCCTGCTCTCGAGTAGGTTTAACAACGAGTTGGTCGAGAAGACTCTCTCGTCCCTTAACAGGACGCTCGGAATCTTTACTCCGTCAAACCTATAGGCCTAATGGCTTTCTCTGATTGGTCTGTCTTTCTTAAATAGTCTGATCATCACAGAGACTACTAATGGAAACCCATGGTTCTGGCAACGAGATTCTTGTCTGCAGCGTTGCCACATCTAATGTCGCGGTCTAAGTCTGGGTATGACTATGGAAGTATTTCTTAAAGCATTGTGTTTTTATATTTATCTTGCATACTTCTTGTGCAAAAATAAAGAACAACAGTGTTCGTCTTATCTACGTTCAGAAAAACATTTCATTTCCGTCTGCTAGACACCCTGAACAGCTTTATAGGCCTGTGTACCAGGTGTCATTTTCCGCGGTTGATGCGCGAAGATAGGGAAGAGGTAAGCTTCAGAATGCCTCACTCGACGATGACCGCATCGCTTATATTCGCGACATTCCAAACTGGCGTGCAATGTTCCCGTATTACTTTATATTTCTTTAACAAGTATAGACCTGAAAAATTCGCGTTTTCTTTTAGGCGCAAGCTATAATTCCAGCAACTATAGACCTGTATCACGTTCATAATTGGTCGTTGACTTACTCGGCACTTCCTCGAAGTAGCTCAGCCAATATAAAAATTGTAACTTAACACAGGCCCATTTAACTGTGTCATCGAGCAGCTAATAAACAGCTGATATCACATTCGGTAAGCGAATATTCTTGGAGGCTAGCCTACAGGTCAGTGAACCAGCGAATTTCTCCCGTCTCTATTAACAAGGCATGTATAGAGATGATGGTATATCGCGAACATATTTGGTGCCAACGCACCCTATTTCTATTATAGGGTGAAGTACCTCTGACACAGCATAGCTGTCTGCAGACCAATAACAGGCATTAAATATTACAACAACTGGATTGTTATTTGCTCAATCAAATAGGGCAACAGCTCCACTACAGGGAAAAGCCAGTGAGCTTCTGACAAGCTGAACGTACTTTGAAACCCAGCAAACAGGCAAGTTTTCCCGCGGTAAACCATCATCTCTAGGCATGTTATATAACTCAGCGCTGAAAGCAACACAGTACAATTGTACGATTCTCGAAGACAACTTGCAAAACCCAATAAACTGCAATATTAGACGACAGTTACTGCTAACTTTCTGAACAAACATTTCCTCGGGTAACGTATATCTGAAGAACAATCTCTGACGCCAAAATTCCGCGCATACAATTGAGACGCAAGAGCTAACGTTTAATAAGTGTATCATTCCGGGTAAATGTTTACTCACAAAGTTGCTCAATATTATTATGTATGATAGCTGATTTGTAGTTTTTAATACTGACTTTTAAAAACTGTTATATTTTAAATTATACTTTTGGCGTTCATTTGCCAATCTCACACTCTTAAGCGGGAACCCTTAAATTTCATTGTATTTTACGAAACCGAGCGGTATTTTTGAAGTCACTGCAGATTACAAAGCTGTTTTCAGTAATTTTAAAGGCATCCAAAATCACGTATTGAAAAAGTGTGCTGCATTTTTAAAATGCTAGAGATATAGTTTCATGTGAGTGATCGTTTCGTAAATACAGATATTTGGTAATAATTTGAGATGTTTCGCGTAGAAGAATGCACGTGGTACTCTACAACACCGGCCATGCGCCAGGTACATTGAAGTGTTCGATAAACACCTGGAGACCCTCTGATGACCTTGATACTTGACCAAGTAACCCACTTGACTATCAGGTAACACACGCGTGTGTAGAGTTGTGAGTGAGCTAGCGTGATCCACACACATCGACCACATGCCGCATGTACGCGCAGTTCGTCAAGGCTGCATCCCAGGGGACAATACATTAAACAATAACACAATAATAAAAAATAAAGTTTGGCCTCTGAATAGACTGAAAGGAAAATATGTCTCGTTTAAAATACTGAACGACGGGCCTGTCTTAATGTTCTCCAATTTAAATATTGCTCTAAGACCCTACTTACATTTCAGTTTGGTGTTTACACAATTTCGAGGGAAGAAGCTCTGAATATCTCCCCAACACCGGCCTATCGTTACTTGTGAGGAAGGGAGGGGAGTGGTTAGCCTTACACATTGTGTGCTGGAAGCGAGCACTTAACCAGTGTGTGTAAGTTATGCGAAGACGAAGTAAGTAACTACGTCTACAAAACTTTCAGACAATAGTTTAACTGAGCAACCCATTAAATAATTACTTTCCAATTAACCGTAGAACTTATTACACGCACAATTTCTGTAATGAGTACAAGGATGTGGAAAACGTCTCAAATTTTCTGTAGTTGTTATAATTAGTAGCTCCTTTATTTCCCAAAAATAAATAAATACGAGCTAATATTTTTAAGAGCAATTTGGCGACTCACTCCTAGCTTCACAAGCAAAACATTCAATATTTTGAAAAGAGTTACGCAACTAAACAACACAAACCTGTTAACATATACGTGTATGTATATATATATATATATATATATATATATATATATATATATATATATATATATAAAAGGAAGTGCCCCACTCACTGACTGACTGACTCATTCATTCATTCAATATCAACGCCCAGCCCAAACCACTGGACCTAGAAACGTGAAATTTTAAGGGAAGTTTCCCCTTGTGGCGTAGGCGCGTACTAAGAAAGGAAATTTTGAAATTCGGCTATTAAGGTGGTGAAACGGGGTGAAATGTATTTTTTGCAAATCTTTGATATTTCTCGAACCCGACGGGCTATCGTCGTCTTATTCACTTCGTTAGGTCGCAAATACAAATGTCTAGAAACAAATTTCAGGATTTTTCGAAATGTTTATATTAAGGAGGTGAAAAGCCGTTTAATTCGTTTACAGTAAATCCTCTCTTCCTCTTAAACCACCTGAGATATCGAAGTGATTTTTTCTTTAAAATGAAGCTTACGTTAATACCTAAACAGTAATTTCAGGATTTTTCAAAATTCGTTTTTGAAAGCCGGTAAAAAAATATAACAGTTTTTTTTATTAATCAGTCGTATCACCTAAACCGTTAGAGATATCGAGGTGGCTTTTGTCTTATAATGAAACATAAGTAAATACCTAAAAAGTAATTCAACGATTTTTGGAAATTCGTCCTTGAAAGCCTATAAAAAAAATAAAACGTGTTTAAGAATAATTTTTCGTAACACCTGAAATAGTTCAAAATTTGTTTCCTTTTTATTTCTTGCTTATAGTTAAACCTCATTGGACTATAGCCTGTACACGCGAAATAACTCTCATGGCCTGTCTTGAATAATTTGTAGTTAAGTCTGTGGAGTTGCGGGGGTTTTTTTTTTTTGCCAACCCACCATAAATAAAACCTTTTTGGACTGTAGCCCGTACATTACGGCCTGCATTTAAGTATTTACTCGGGTATTGTACAAAGTTTGTGGTGTGGGAGGGGTGGGGTTACGGATTCGTATCCTGTGCAAGTCTTTGCGATGGGACATGACATGACATCATACGAGCATATTGCGTGCGCTCTTTTCACTGAGCTAAGACAATTTATAGTTCACTGTTATTGAGTACGCTAGCTGTTAAATGCCTTCATCACATATTTTATCCAGAGTTACTGTTTGTATTACATAATTTCACGCGGGCAAAGCAGCGGCCGGGTAGCTATTTTGTAGAGAAATAAAAATAAATTAAAAACAATGATGTTCTGCAGTTAAAGTACCCTCAGAGTAGTGGACTGGATAAAGCGGTTTGTATTTGTTGTTATAAAGATATACAGAGAATATAGTAACACCATCAATTAATACGTTATTAAAATTTAGTTACTCTTTTCTATAGTACACGCGGACGAAGCCGCAAACGGACAGCTAGTGTATATATATATATATATATATATATATATATATATATATATATATATATATATACACACACACACATATATGTGTGTGTGTGTGTGTGATGGAGGGGGGGGGGTAGTTCAGTAATTACTGGTCGTAAATCACACGGACGGTTGAGAGTGCAAAAAGAAACATTATTTGTCAATGACAATTTGTCTGTAAATAACAATGTGCAAAATTGCAGGGTCAAATACTAGTGCGCTCCTTGGCGCCAGTCTATACGTAAAGCCTGGGAGTACGATAGTGGTCAACAGTCGAGTGTAACCAGGGTATTGCGGGCTGCAGGTATATCTAGGCGCACGTGAAGGTCAGCCAAGTTGTATTCTATCAACCCACACATGCGCCTACATATACCTGCAGCCCGCAATACACTTGTTTGCACTCCACTCTGATCTCTCGGCTACCATCCACCGGTGCATACACCAGCGTACACCGGACGTTCGTACATGCCTGGTTTGCACTCAACCGACTGACTCGGTGTAACCACGGTTCCACCGACCTGAACATCCAGTGAGTGTGGTGGATGTGCACCGGAACTTACACAGGTGAATTTTTGAACACAATCTTTCAAATTACGTTTGAATAACTTACATGATTGCGGAATGTTAGGCGAAATAAATGAAATTTACCATATTATTTGTAATGGAAAATGGTTTGAATTTTAAAATAATTACTATATATAAAATAAATATTTTATTTACTTTTAAAGCGTCTGTTATAAACAATATTTACTATTACATATGGTACCAAAGTATACAGTTTGGATTTATATCGTGGTATAGTGTTAAATAACAATTAATTCGTAACGGAACATTTCAAACAACCGTCAACCTGATGTTTGATAACGGCCTCGACCGGTGTATTGTACATGGTTGTTTCAACCAGCGGTGGGATTCCACAAACGCGGTTACTGCACAGACGCCTCTGAGAGCGGGCAATTTAAATACACGCACTTGTGTTTGATTTTGTAGGCTATCCTTTACATACAACTGATCAGCAACACGTAATGTTTGTTTTTGCCTTCTGTACATACATTTCAGGTAATTAGGAACACTAACTCATTATCAAATTATGTATATATATATATATATATATATATATATATATATATATATATATATATATATATATATATATATATATGTGTGTGTGTGTGTGTGTGTGTGTAGGTGTATGTGTAAATAATATCTAGGAACAACCTCATAATACAATAAGCTCACCTCGCGAGTCCTGGACTAAATTGGGGACGAGAATGTAGGAGGAAATACAATGTTTTATGACGACATTTTACGTGCACAATGTGGCAACATTGCACGGAGACAGTCGCCTCTTGTGCTCCATGTCCAGGTATTATTGTATGTATGTTACGTCAAGTAAACATAGAATTATATTTGGCCTGCTAGGTATTTGAACCTACACACATAACATGCGGGTCAGAACAGTTGTAGTAATATAAGTAAGATATCTGTGGAGTGCAAGAGTGGAGTATGTACAGTGCTGTGTTGCCACATTGTGCATGTAATATGTCAGTGTACAATATTTCGCCACTAACACATGTTCGTTTCGCATTCATTCCATGACTCGCGTGTTGTGCTTGTATGCGGTTGTTTCTGGGCAGCCTGTATGAACATGTATTTATTTCTTTACTTATTTATCACTGCCGAATACTGAATGTGTTTCGATTGTGTAATAATTAGACTGGTATACGAAAAAAAAATCTTACTGGGCATCACAAAATATTTCGTCATTATGGATCTTACAAAAAATTTTTTGTGGAGACAAAAGTTTTTTGCTGTCCCCGATAAAGTTCTGCAGTGACTGCAACAAAGCTTTGTAACTACTACAAAAAAATTCGGTGAGGTGCATACTGACAAAATATCTCGTGCCCATTACAAAACAGTTTCCTCTGTGTATGGTCAGGAACAAGCAGTCTAACCACTGTGCTGGCTGATTCCTTCAATACCACGAGCCAGAGACTAGCTTCTAGTGCTGCTTCTCTTGAAATGTACCCGGCCTCAGTAGCGTAGTCGGTTAGGTCCCGGTATACAGTAGGGTAACTTTATATTGACAATGAAATTCCAACCCACCACGTGTTCCCGCCTTGTGGCAGTGTCACAGTGTGTATGAGAGAAGTCTAGGGCGAAGGCTGCTCCACTAGTGAGACAATGCCTGTTGCCCTCCGGCCCGAGAATGGATGAGGTGTGATGATATGAGAGTGGAGCAGCACTGGAATGAGAGAGGCGGGGAAAACGGGAGTTCTCCGAGGAAACCCCGGGGTTGAACCCACCGGGGCTTGAGCCTAGATCGCCTAGGTGGGAGGCGAGAGGTCTGACCACTGGACCACCATAGCCCCTGGAAACTTTATGTCATTGATGTACGACACAGTTTGAATATTAATCACGTCTTTCAAAACACAATTTTAACATAATATCTACCACAATAACACTATCACATGAAACCAGCTGTTATGAAATGTAGTATAATTGCTATCTTCTAATTATCGGTGTACCAACGTATAAATTAGATATGTTTTTGACAAATTCAACGAAGGAACGCTACGTAATAATAAGAGTAAGTTATTTTTGGCGGGAAGAAGTTGGCACCTGGTTACTTCAATGGCGTGGTTGCGCTTGTGTGGCTCTGCTTCATGGTCTGTGACAGAATGTCTTGAACTCAGTGTCTTACTATTATACACGCAGATCACAGATTAATTATGTCGTAGTTAACTTTATCCTTATTGGTTCCCGTGAAATAAGCGACGGCTCTGCTTGAAGACACATGGCTAATAACCATGAAGCAAAGTTGCATTGGACGTGAGACGTTGAAACAAGTTGTTGCACATCGACACAATATATAACATCTTGTTTATTTACTTAGTTATCATATTAAGTAAATACACATTTCATATTCAATTATATTTGGAACATTATTAAGACCGAGGAACTGGTATTTCGTGTGCGTTAGGTAAGGGCGTAGTTCCTAACTCAATGTACGACAGCTAGGCTCGAGGACTGAGTACAGACGCGTGTAATCAGCTCACGTAACTAGCAAGTGAAAGTGCTAATTGTCCAGAAACAACATGTTCGCGAGCTGCAGATGAAGCGCGGGTTGCAGCATACTAAGGCGCATGCTGTGTTTCTGCTTTATTACAGATTTTTTTAAAGATAACTACTTGGTACGTTGTAATGGTAATTTGGAAAGTTCTCGAGAAGAGTTTTTGTTTAATTTGCCAGAGGAAACAGAAAGGTAAGCATCACGGGCGAGACTGAAGTGTCTTTAAACGCAGAACACTAAGTTGGCGCGTAATGTTTTCTAAGGGACTTTCAGACATGACCCTGACATTTTATTTGTGAAAATTTTGTCGCAAAATCATAGAAAAACTCCTCTGTTTCAATTCTACTAATCTGTTCGGTATTTTTTAAATAATATATTAGTCTGGAAAACAGTTTTTGGCTGTTTTTGAGGGTTACACCATGTGGCTAGTAGAAGCGCTGAGTATTACAGACGTAGTAGCATAGTTTGATTTATTAGACAAAGATATAGAGAACAACAAGTACAGCAGTTTTATACCACATTCACTGTCCATGCACACAGGTGTGCACTTATAATATAAGTGTTTATGAAATATCACGTGGGTAGACGCTGGGTATTGAACATTGTTGCATGGCATCGCTGCAGTTGCCCACAACTGTACTTGACTTACAGCCACAGACATGCAGGTGCCGCTTATTACTCAGTGAACACGATGCAATCAGTGGACAGTACATTTCTCGTAGCCATTGGTCTGTGGCACGTTCATCAGGGGTGTACAGTTCTGAGAATATGCAGCCCTCCCTTGCAACAACCTACCGGTCACTAATGAAACGTCGTTTCTATCCATAAAGTGAACCAAATTAATAACCTGTGATCGAACATAACCCTAGAGAGAACCCTTGTCATGTGACCAGTAGTACCTAAAATCTGAGGCATATTATTTCTCGTAAACATGTTTTTATTCCTTCAGAAGATGGTTTGTTGATAGAAACTGTGTAAAGCAAGGTTGAGAGCCCTGTGAGTTCGGTTCCTTGCCAATCTTGGTTTCAGCGTCAAATGATAAATACCCGATGGTGTAATCACGTCATATAAATAAATTAATCAGGATTAAATTACCAAATGAAAAGCTGAATAGAATATACAGGTCATTAACATCTGTGTATAGTACAGTTATGAATATGACAAGTTTGTTATGTAACAGCACCGGTTAATGCCAAATATGTAATTTGCCACTTCCTTAGTGTTCATTATCAGCCCGTTAAGTACAACAAAGCGTGTTAAATCACAAAGCAGGTGCAGTGAAGAACTAAATACTTGATAGTGTACAACACGAGACAACGCAAGGTGACGGGTTAACGAAAGCAGCAAGATGAAAGCACAAGTTTCGATAGCCCAGTTCAAAAAGGAAGCAACTCATAAAAAATCTTGTTCTGATTAAAAATCTAGTGGAAATGCTTGTGTTCCGCTGAAAATTATATGTGTAATTAACGTATTTCGTTAGGAGTTTTTTTTAAGTGAAATACGTTCACAGCTACTGAAGGTGGTTACAATGTTTATAGCCAACCAATGGTGAATTATCACAATTAAAATACAGCAAAATTTTAGTTATTTTCTGGATTAATTTAAAACAACTGAGTTAATAGAGTAGTTTTCTTTTCAACTAGGTAGGGTGTACTTTCTGTATGTTTATTGGTGAACCTAACTCAAAAAATGCATTACTTTTAGTTATTTCCCTTTTGTACTGGGTCCTCGTATAGTAGCGGCATGTTGACAGTGTTTACCTGTATGTAGAACACAGGACGACAGCCAGAAGCAGATGTGAACAGCTCGGCGGCCGAGCAGCGACTGACAGTTACATCAGTGAGGAGACAGGCAGATGGTGTAGAGTAGAGACAGGCAGATGGTGGCGCTCCTAGCGGCAGACACATGCGGGCTGGTATTAATAACCCACACTGACCCACTTCAACATTGCGCTGTGTAGGTCGACCTCGTTCACCAGCTGACGATACGGGCTATCTCACCTCCCACCCCTCCTCCCCATCCCATTACATCGTCCAATTACAAGTCCTCATCTCCCCCGCCCCTGCTAACACTACCCGCTGTTGTGCTCAGTAAGCTGGCCACATTTAACTATCTGATAACTTTCATACAACTTCTCTTTATATTTATGTGAATTATTGTTTCAAACATTGACGTGTAAAATAAGCCTAGCTTATCTACATTTTTACTCATATTTGAGGAGGAGGGTAAACATTACATTAAAGAAAATAAAACTTGAATCTTGATTAGCAATTATAAAACACAAACATCAATATGTGTGCCTTCATCTATAACAAGAAGTTACCAGCATAACTGATAAGCCTACTTTACTCAAAGTGGGTGCAAATTATTCCTGAAAGTTTAAATCGTTTACGTAATATTGGAATATTAAAAGATAATATTGATTGAGACATATGATACACGACATATACTAAAGATAAGTCAGCTTGCTAAATAATATGCGAGTAACCAGTTTAATAAATTGGGGAAAATTCTTAAACGTCATTCTACCAAAAAGGTAAATAAAAAAACCGCAATTTTCAAAATATTACCGATGGATTAACGAAATATACAAGTCAAGTCAGGTTTGGATACAGTATGTGCACCAATACTGAAGAAATTCTGAAAAAAATATATCCTAAGGTATTATATTACTATGCTAAAATATAAGCTGGCCGTAATTTTGAAAATATGAGTCAGCTTTGTATGCAGTATATATGTGTACCAAGTTAGACGAAATTCTGAAAACTATTTCCTAAGACATGATATACTACGCTTAAAAAATGGCCACCATTATGAACATAGGAACACATGATAAGCGAAATAAACCAAAGTCAAGTCAGCTTTGTATGTAGTACATGTGTACCAATTTTGGTGCAATTCTGAAAAATATTTCCCAAGATATGTGACACAATGCTAAAACTACAAAGCTGCCACCATTTTGAGAATAAAAACACTGAACTAAGCAGACGTCACTCACGTAGTACAGCAGTTTTTTAATTAACTTCTATGTGCTAAAGTGTTCTGTATAATTCCATAATTCGTAAATCGTTGACCTGCACCGCCGGCGGCCGCGTTAAAATTGTGTGTGTATGTGTGTATATTGAGAACACATTTTATGACTTTTAACCCCCTTCATTTTCTAATTCCGAAAAAATCTAACAATAAGGTAACATGTTTTTTTGTAACTTTCGTTCTGAATGTATGTATATATATATATATATATATATATATATATATATATATATATGTATGTATGTATGTATGTATATAGTGTATGTATGTGTGTGTGTAATTCCTGTCGGGGCAACCTTAAATAGTGCTTACCATGAAGAGGAAATGGTGAAAAAATACGAGAATGTTAGCAGCCAGCGAGGCTTGTGTGATTGGCTGACAGTTATGTGGCACGCAGTAGCTGTTAACAGACCAATCACAGTCGTAGCGCAACAATACCAGCGCTGACCCAGCCAACTTGGGACTCATCAACAACAACAAATCGTCACAAATAATTAGGGCTAGGAAAAATTCGCGAGTTCCTTGTTCTGCATGCTAGAATCTAATGTCCTATGCATACTCAAGTCCCGTCTATTCGATAATTGTCTGCTGTCTGAATGAGTAGTAGGTAATGGACAAATAGTATGGCTTCGGAATGCACAGGATAATGGATTCTAGCATGTTGGTCGTTGACCTCGCGAAATATTCCTAGCCCTGCAAATAATATGGAAGCTTAGCAAACTGGCAACTTTTCCTGCGATAAATCGTCATCCATACGGATATATTATCGTTAGAGGTACGTGAATTTGGCGGATTCATTGACCTGCAGGCTAGACTCGACTTATATCTACGTACTGAAGCAGACTTGGACGATTTATTCGCTGCTCGCTGCTACAGTAGTACGCTATTTTAATGGGCCTGCATTAGACGCTTCTCTATAACTGGCTCGCAGCCTTCCAGAAGGTGTCAAACAAGTTATGCGCCAACTGCGAACTAGACATAATCCTACACAAGTTTGAATTTTAGTTTGTCCTCAAATGAATCCCCGAAATTCACGTACCTCTAATTATCGTACAATTACAAAACAACATGGCATGTACTACTAAGGAGCAGACTTTCAAAACCATATCTACGAAAATGTGAAAATTCACTGAAATACATTTTTACCCACAATTTTCTTTTAATATGGTGAAATATATATTTACTTGAGCTTACATGTTATTAGTGCAGATACCAAAAACAATACACATGACTTTTTTGAAACAAAAAAAAAATGTAGCTAATATTGCAAAGTTGTTACACACGTTAGTAGCCTATAACATTGTGATGTGGCAAATATAAACATTAGTTTGGAAGAACATTTTGTTGCTCCAACCAAACCTTAATATTTATGCCGTAGTTTGTAAACACACCCCAAAAGTAATTTTGCGATTTCTGTGACAATAAGCGTTATACCTATATCTGTGACTGTATTTAATATTGCTTCATTCAGGTAAAAGTAAGTATGACAAACAGTTTCTACACAAAACGAAAAATAAAGACGTAAAATTAGTTAATATACATATGTGCATAAATATCACGGATTTCACTGGCCATACGTCCATGGCTAGGATATGTTACTAACGAACATTTAGTCTTGTCGGTGGAACTTACAAGCGATCCTTCATGCTGTACGTGCAAGGTTCGTTCTCGAGTCAATCACGTATTATTTGTATTGATTCGACACAAGAAATATATGCACAGCCAGAACACATTGATAGTTGAACTGACCAAATATTTCATTCGCTTGGGCAACAAAATATCAACATCGAAGAAATTTTACTTCAACATAAATATACTTAAACATACCTATACGAACAAATAATGCGGTTGCGTCAAGCAGCTTTTGCTTAACTCAACTACATCTTTTCTTCAGTGAGAATTAAATATATTTTTCACTTAAAGTTGGTGAGCTTCACAAGAATATTTAGTTAGATTTAATTAAAAGTAATTACACATCTCATAAAAAAGTCAGGTGAACATTTTTGCTTATTTTATACAAACATAGCTAATTTGTCATTTGACATAGTAAAAAAAAACAAATATTGGTAATATTTGAACTACGAATCCAAAACTTGTACGTATAGAGCCGCACGCTTACACACACTTAATTTATTTATTTTAATTTTAAAAAAATATACTAGCTGCAGTGGCAAAACTTAACCACATTGCCTCTGTGCCTTCAACGAAATTATTTGACCCTGAGTAAATATTGAGACAACTGTAATTAGACAATTATTTCTTCTTACCAAATTAAAGGAATATTAATTTACACCCAGCTGGGCGTGGCAATCGAACCCAGCACTTCTCGTACCGTAAACTAGTGCCAGTCGACTACACTACAGAGGTTGGCTACCCATTGAGGTTCTTGATATATTATCGAGACTTTAACTCAAATATGGAAATAGCTGCGTTTGAATTGCCACACAGCCAAGCATTTTTTAAGTTGAGATTATTCATTCATTTGGAATCTCTTAATTAGGAGGAGAGTTAAACTCTGTGTACAGCAATTAAGAGTCTGTTGACATCCAAAACATCTTACAGTACCCTACATTTTCGCATTCATGACAATATACGGCTTGAGGTTGTTATTCGAATGACCGCCATCTTGACAACCACTTGTCTGTTTCCACAGTATGTGCCGTGTAAATAATAACTGACATTTTATGTTTCTGTGTTTACTTCTGCAGAAACTAATATGTCTTCTGTAAAACCCATACGTACGAAAGAAGGAAGCGAACATTTGACGGTTGTAATACCAGATAGGTAGAGACACTGGTAAATCGCGGGAATAGTTGATTTTTTTACTAGGCTCCAACATTCTATGTATAACACGGAAGGTTTTGCACTTATATTGGCTATCGTTTATACGAAGCACTGTGTCCCTCTTCAACAGACCCAATTAGAACTTTTCAGTTTTAACACAGAACGTGTGTGATTTGCTAGAAAACTGTTCACACGTGTCACGACTGAGGTACTATAGTTTATTGGAGACTATGTTAAATATTTTCGCGATTTTTCAGCGTCTCTACAGATAGGTTAAGAGAAGTAGTCGAGTTCTAGTGTTTTATCAGCTAGAAATGTATGCCAGACGGGTTAGACCAATGAGCTCGTTTAGAACGTAATACCTAGGGACCCCTGAATTTTACCAAAATGTTTTTGCACCACTTTGTGTCAATGCATATATGCTCTGCCAAGTTGGTCAAAATAAATATTGTTCAAAATAAATGTTTAATGTCACAGCTTAAAGTCCCATAGGACAAAGACTAGAAGGAAAACCTTGTAGGCTGCTCCAGTTTGACGCGCCGCGAATAGAGGCGATATGCGTCCCGTCGAGCGTTGTAGTACAGACTAACTAGTAGTACAGACGCGAAATAACGTGGCGGCTCGTTTCATATTGGCGAAGTTCGCAGTTGATTGGCTGCTCGAGACTGTTTGGCCCCTGCATGTTACGGCAAGTTTCCTACTGGCCTGGCTGTCGATTATCAGAGAGCAGCTGCCTCACGCTGATTGGCTGTAGGCGTCTCCGCCATGTTGCTGGCCAGGGAAGCCATTTTGCTGGCGTGTGTGACTGAGTTCGCTAGCCTACCAGCCCTTTCACTTCTGTATTAGTAAATATTCTGTGGTGGTACTGTGGCTGTCAAACGTAGACGTTTGAAACTGGTGGAAACTCATCTTCAGGGGTTGACTACCAGCTCGTCAGAGGCGCAGAAGTAACGGAGCTATAAGGGCGACCTTGCAGTGCGCATCGATTGCCGCATCGCCACAATGAACCAAGTGTTGGAAGATTCCCGCCGTCGCATTTTAATATGGATATTTAAGAGTGCGTGGTAGATAAATAAACTCTGAAAAAATCAATTGATTTCTACGCTTTTTTCGAAGCCAATATGGATCAAATACTCAATGACAGTCCTATATAATGGTATTTGGCAACTTAATGAGTAAATATTTATCCAGAATTACTAATTCGTTACGCGTGATCTCTTGCGCCGCAGTTAAATGTACGAGGTTCCGGCGTCAGAGATTGTGCCTCAGAAGTTCGTAACACTGGAAACAATTTTGTTTGAAACGTTGGTTAAAACTGTTGTCTAGGATTGTTTTTGTTCAATTTTCGCAAATTGGCTTCAAGAAACCTACACTTACAGATTAATGCTTTAGCGTTGAATTATGTACCACGCCCTCTTAAGCAGAGAGCGTTAAATGTTATAGGTGGAAAGTCCGTAGCGAAGTTTAGTGTACGATTATATTTGAGTTATCCAGTTAGTAAGTTTTGAAGCATGGTAGTCTGTAAAGGCCGTTTTTAGCTATATTAGGGCTTCTACACAATCTATAAGTGAGCACGATATGTTAACTATGACATTCCGCCCTTTTCGGTAGAGTTTCTTTGTCGTACATTGGCACAAGGGTGCATGTGGCATAGTTTCCTAAGTGTATCATATTTACCCGCACATTGAAGTACAATGCAAGAGCGTGTTAGGCAGTCTCGCAGTTAAGCAACCAGTTAATTAATTACACTGTTTCACAAACTCAATTTTAACATCATAAAAGGCCACAGATATCTTAAAATCATGTACCATATAATTGTTGAGAATTGTTTTACTACATGACAAAACTTTTTTCAAAGCAAAAATGATACAGTTTTAGCCAAATATCGACTACAGACAAAATCATGTCGCTTTTCGCCCGGAAAAAAATTATCCTACATTACAAGCACAATTTTATAAATCTATGTGAATATTTTGTGGCACTTGCTCCGTTTTAGAATTTAAGAAATAACATTCGAGAAAACATTGTAAGTATAGACAGGTAGTCGTATGGACACGGTCTACATCAAGCTTCATTGTTATAATTTAATTTTTTATATTTGTACCACATATTTTTATATTTGTACCACATACTTTTATATTTGTACCACATATTTTAATATTTGTACCACATATTTTTTTCTTATTTAATACACAAATTGTAATGAAATTTTAGTCTTATGAAATTTTGTACCTCTCAAAGTATATAAACGTAATGGTCCGGAAATGTCAACATTTTCGTGTTAAGATTGTATGTAGTACATACTATACTAAAACCAACTGACTTACCAAACGAAATTGCACGGTACAAGTTGAAATACATGTAAACATAAAATACGGTTTTTTATTTAAATGAAAACGCTAAAATTTAAAATGAAAATTTTAAAAATTCAACCATTTTTAATGCTAAAATATTTCATTTCTGTATTTTTATATATGTCAACTTGTAGCTTGCAGCACTGTTATCCACATGGGATTTTTTTTTTCCAGTTCAGTTTGTCAGTTGGATTTAGTGTTGTACATTGGACCGTATTATGCGAATATTATTGACATTTACGAGATATTACGCAAAAATTATTGGAATGAAAACATTTTATACAAGAAAAATTAAGCACAAGTTATGTTTAAAATATTTTTTTAAAAAATTGGTACGGATATAAAAATTAAAATATGACGATGAAAATTGCAGAAGACCGTGCCTTTAAGGGTAACAGAGCCCTCTATTAACGTATTTTGACAATAATCTGCAGTGCACACATGGTATCATATTGTAGGCATCAACCAGCTATAAGGCAATATATTTTATGATTTTGACAACGTTTAACCACTGTTTCTAGTACCATTTCTCTAACCACACACAGGTAAAAAATATATTTATTTTACCCTGAAGGCAACTTGTTAAAAGTTAACAACACACGGTCAGATTTCAAACATTTAATAAAGCTTAACCCTTTTACCAAGTCGTATGAAAAATTGAACCAAAACTTTAAAATTAAACTTATGCCTAAAACTTATAAATCAATTTTAAATTTTGATTATTGAAACACTTTAAGGTAACCGCCTATGTGAACGAATTCTGCACATCTGAGACTTATAATAGAAGAAGCAATAAGGATGACACTACACGTACATCACGCCATGCACTAGCCTCTAGGTGCAAGTCACTTAAATGACGAGCAGCCAACAAGCCTCTGTGAGACTATCAATGCTGACCCCGCAATTTTATCAGGCAATAATTAATGATAAACATAATTTACATACGCCTATATTTTTCAACAATTTTACACCCGTTTCCGCCATATTAGACAGCGAGAAAATAAGCTCCAGAGATAACTGGGAGACCAGACATGTGCTTGCACACGTGTAAAGTTCTTTGATAGTTCTATAAAAGCAGACATCACTTGTACACGCTGAGCTGTTCTCTAATTAACTTGTAACAACCAAAGTTCTGCGCGTCATTTAGTGACCTGGGCATACGGCCACTTTAAGGCACTGTACCAGAATTTGTTGCGGAATTTAGACAAATAAAGTTATTTAAAAGCAACTTGACATACGTGCGTTGTTAATATATGCCATCCCCCAGGAATGCAGTCCTGATAACAAGTAATTAGGGAAACGTGTATGCAGTATTGGGACTGGTGTAATGTACGAGGATGGTACACAGCCTCAAAGGTGGAGACTGGAAATGTGTAAATGCTAAATAAAATGACAAGAAAATGTCGCTAATAAAGCGACACGTCATACACTACAGTATTCCAGGTTGCCTACCTCCCAGGCATTCATGTATCCACAGCCAACTGAACATGTGATGTCAGTGTAAACGGTCGCGATAAGAACGCACTTCCAAGGAGTCCTTTTTTAAATCATTTTTGTGTGCTCCTTACTTACATGTCATGTCTGAAAGCTTCGCCGGAAAGTCACACAGTTCTAGGCAATATGGCGTAACCAACCTGTATTATATGAATGATTTCTGTGTGTGGCATTATTTCCTGTGATTACTTGTCTTCACATAGTTTAACTGTATACGAAATTTCCCTCCTTGATGGCACTTGCTTGTAATTTTATCATGAATTTTGGCTTTTTTAATCTACACCTTGGAGACAATCTTTCACTCTCACGAATCACATTAGGCCCAATGTTGCCATACATTGCCCTAATTATTTGTCATCAAGATTGCACTCTCGCCGGGCTAACATATTTTAACAACCTATCTTGTATATACCATTAAACGATCTCGACTGTTTAAGCAAAGTCCATAAGATAGATATACTCAACTTTTTTTTCGTAACCCATAACAAGTTTTTTAACACTAAACTTAGTTCATAGATTGGATTTTTAAATTTACAAGCAATGAGATACAGACTGCGTGAATAATTTGTACTTGTATGAAGGAAACACTGTAACATTTTCTTGAGCGCAGATTGCAATATCTTCTCTTTTCATACGACACTTAGTTATGTATATTGACTACAGGTGCGTCTGTGAGATAGTACATTATTCTCCTCTCACAGTTCCTTTCCTCTCTAGTATATTCGCGTTATCCTGTCTGTACCAAGGAACGGAATGCGCATTTTCGCCAGATATAATTTCTAATATGCTCGCTTTCCAGGGCAACAGCCGCTGTATACGACAGCACATTCGATGTATGTATGTATGTAGGTATGTATAGAAACCAGCTATCATTTGTTCATATTAACACGTCGTATGGCATTTTCTACATCTTCTCTCGGTGTATTTTAGCGTAATGGATAAATAATATATATTCTAGTTAGTTCTCCAACGGAATGGAGCAGTCTAGCATAAATATGTTGTGTGTGAAGACAAAATGTCGCCAACAATTGTTGCACGTGCTGAATCATGTTTGGGTAATGTCATTACAGCAGCACTGTACGTTGTACACTACTCCACTTGTCACACGCACATAAACAGTAGGGATAGCTGTATAGCTGTGAACATTAATAGAAACGTATAATAACATCATGTATTGTGAACTGTAGTACAGAAACAATGCATTTCCGAACCTATGTCCATGTAACATGTTTGTTCCTCTAGAAGTTGACAGTATTTCCTCAAAACATTGACATGCAATTTGACAACACTGTATAAGAGTTTTTAAAACCTACTTGTGAGTGTTTATAAACAAAAAAAATTATACTTTAAGAGACTAAATATTAAACTATTCAAATACGTACTGATTCCGCAGTTTATATGTAAGCTATGGCTTTATACATTTTATATGATAAGTTATTGCACATTACCATGTGTTAGATAAAGTCATAAAAGTAAACGTGTGCGATGTAGAATTCCCGTATCTGTATAATGGAAACCACGCTGTCTGATAATAACTCATCTTGAAGAAGCAGATAATGTGTATGGTTTTACCCACGGGATATTCCAGACGTGTTTCTGTCAGACTCCAGTGTTGTTCCTGTCTGTGTATCTCTTCTTCCCAGCCAGACTTGTAAGATCCACCTAGCGTGTGATGTAAACACACACAGCGTCTATGCTTCATGCAAGGCGAGCATATATATGCAGTGACGTGAGGTAAACTGTTGCAATGTATACTTGTGCTTGTTCACCACTGTACAGCCCGCTGCAGGAACAAATAACCATCGAGCAGCTGTGTGAAACCAAACGTGCTCTAATGTAAGCTGTACTGAACACCCGGATATTTCAGGAATTAATTTAACGGCAGCAATCTTATGTCACTTTCACAGTAAGCACACAGAATATTTTATACCTAGGGACCTGCAAAATCCCTGTTACCATTAGGTAACAGACTAGACTGAGCAGTGCTATATATAAAGTATGACAGTATGAGATGACACTGGCCGTAGTCTCTACGTGATGTCAGCTACGTCTGTGACAACTTTGCAACACGTTGGTCACTCAAACATGCAACTGTTAATTATTGGACAGATGTATTTTACCCGGCAGACCACGGCGTTGTTTGCTTATAGCTAGGGACTGGAACATTTCGCGAATTGAATGACCTGTAAACTAGAATCCATTGTACTATGTATACTCAAGCCCCGTCTATTCGTTCATTGTCTGTTGTTCCACTGAGTAGCCGCAAGTGGACAAATAATCTTGGATTGAGAATGCATAGTACAATGTATTCTAGCCTACAGGTCATTCAATTCGGGAAATTTCCCAGTCCCTAGTTATGGGGGAAGTTGGGCGAATATATAACCACTCAGAGTCTAGCCTGGTGGTAAGAAATAACGTGAATTTTGCATGTCTGTATTTATACCTCATACAAGACTTTACGTCAATAATAAAGAAACATGTTTGGTCGTAGTGGGCTACTCTGACGACGAGAAACCACTGAGTAGACTTAAGATGGCCGCCTGACGCCGAACAATAACGTAACTGATGTATGTATAAGACTAGCATTCAAGATACGTTATACGCGTTTAGATCATTTACAGGTCATTTATTAATATTTTAAGATAATTTCTCTTATGCTACAACGGCGAAACTGGGTACTTTTATGTTCATTATAATACCTAACCTTAGAACAGAGTATTTAAAAATGTCCAGGTTGATGTGTATATCACATATTGCGTCATAATATAATAGACTCATCAATGACTAGCACATAGAGGCTAGGATGAGGCGTGATGTGTGTGCTGTCTCGACCTTACCACTTCCGCGCCTCTTGGACTCTGCCACACGCCAGGAATCAATGCTTATATGAGTATCTTCTCATTGGACGAGTTCAAAAATATCTCTTTAAAATAAAGACTGGCGAGAAATATATTGTGTTTTCACAAACAGAAATAATTATACGAATTAAAAATTAAACATTGGTGAAGTTTCTGATAACCTAAGATCGTATTCTTCCATGAGTTTCGTTTACAGTATCCGTTATTTGAAGACGTAACAAATGTTCAACTCTGTGGCACGCACGTGCAGAAGGCAAAGTTGTAAAGCTGCCTATCTACCTGCACTTAAGGGCGCTGCCTACCTTGAAGCCACGGCGGGAGCAAGCACAGGGTTTTACAGGTTAAATGATTTTCCATTTGGCTCAGTAACGGTTGAACTTACATAAATACAATCACTGACTTTTTTGTTCGTCTCGGTGCCGCGTACATCGCTATGGATCGTGTAGGCAGTTTTTTTTTCAATACCCTGAAAATTGTGGGCAAAAAAATCATTTTTATACAAAAAAGAAAAAAACACGCGAAAATGGCTATTCGTAATTTCTTTTATGCAATTTTATTTACGTAGCAACAGTCTCCTTTTCTCGACGCAGAAAACGGTTTTCGTTCGGAAGCAACACCACAAAAGGTGACCGAGGTAGGCAGCGCCCTTAAGATGTGCTGTAACGAGTTGCTATTGTTTCTTTATAATCACGTTCATTACGCGTCTACATCTGCGTAAACAAGGCATATTTCATACTACGTCGCTTGATGTAAAAAATCCTGCACGCATTAAAAAAACTATTTTCAGTTCTCTCAAAATGACTAAAAACGGCTGTAGCCTCTGTCACACTTTAAGTCTTATAAGTTTTTAATCGAACACATTTGGAAGCCATGTTTGATTACGTTTAAAGATAAATATGTTTGCGATGTTTCACGTCTAAACCGAACAAATAAATTAATTACTTAACCTAAAAAAACGTGGAACGTGAAATGTCCATTTTTAATTACTATCCTGTGTAGACTACAACACTCAACATTTGTGACTCTTTATTGCATACGTCTCAATTCTGATGAGCGTGTAAAACTAATGCAAATATTTTAAACCTTAAAGCTTATAACGCACCAGAAAACAAACATTATTTGTTAAACAGTTCGTTAAAGAAGCCAATAGGAGAGTAGCAGAGAAGAAATGTCGTTCGAGTGTACATATGAAGTAGTTTACTTGGAAATAGAAGAGATTACGATCTGAACTAGTTCGAAGCTCGTGTAAACTGTTTATACGGGGGCTCTGCACGGAGAAAATTGGTGACGTTATAATTGTACTAAATACTGACCCACTCTTATACGTTACATCAATGGTAATTTCCCACAAATAACATATTTTTCGACTCCATGTTTTAGTACAAATGCATGTCAAAGTAGCGATTTGACTATTTTCGCTACTTACCCACGTAAAAACTATCCACACTATTTGAAAGAAATAGTTATGTGTAAAAGTAAACGTATTAAGCTAAACATACCTTTATTATTTCACATACAAATTATTTTTTGTAATGTAAATATTCAAAGATATGCAAACATTTACAAACTATTTTTACGTGAAATTACAAAGCTGTCAATCCGTAGCTTCATACATTTACTTTCACTCTAAAATGTTTATACGTACCGTGATAGCTGAAAACGACCGTTACAGATTGCCGTACTTCAAAACGTATAATCGGACGTAATTGAAACTGCGATATAGACGTGTACTGAACTTTGCCTTAGAGTCCTATAGTAAACAATATATCGGCGCGAACCTTGCACGCTAGTTGAGCGCTTGGCTCGTTGTGGTGATGTGGCTTCATTATTGTCCTCATAGCTCCGTCACTTCTGAGTGTGTATCGCGCAGGTAGGTGGCGCTCTCGAGGTAACAACGAACAGGCAGGTATCCGTCCTGGTGGACAACGAAGTCCTTCGCTGCATCTTCTGAAGGAACTACCACAATGTAACAATGTTCAGTTCCAGTAACCGTGGACTGCTGAAATAAAGCAACTGCCTAAAACCGTGTCTTTAGATATACGACAAAACACGTGTTCAGTGAAGGAGAAAGATGGCTAATGTATATCTACCCACGCCAGTACACTTATATGAACGTAGAAACATTACCACGCTGATGTAAAATATTACTTTTCATGTTGTAGAGTTGCAGTTTGGAAAGCTAAGTAGTGTACCCGCATGATCACGTGTACTTATCCAATATCTTCCACCAAGGCAACACAGCCCAGTATTTGCAGTTTAACTTCTTTGATTATATTTCTGTTGTACTTGATCGGGGGTGGGGGCTTGGTTATTTTATTACTTTTAAAGTGAGGATGTCTTTATCATCCAAAATGAATACCAATACACACTTAAGTCACAACAACATTACGTGTCAGCCTGCTAAACAAAGTTGACATCAACAGTGCATAACAAACACATGAACAACAGTAGTGCGATGTTCTGATTAAGGCCATGCCCGGTAGTTTTTTTCACGTTGGTGCAAAAAACTCAAAAAGTTTTCAACCAAATGGGTTGAAAAAAATTGAGAGCGTGTGAAGTCATACTATGCACAATTATATGTAGGCTTTTAAAAATAATGAGTCGTTTGCCAGTAAAAAAAAAAAATATTTTGTGCCATTTTGGCTCATTTTCATGCTAAAATATGTGATAATTTGGGTGCAAGAATCTAAAAATCCATTGTGTTCATTGCAACGGAAAAATTCAGATAGAAACTTTGATGTATTAGTGACAAAACAATGTAGCGATTTTGTGATAGAGATATTAGTTCATTTTG
>PNEQ01039400.1:0-24377 GCA_003012365.1 Medauroidea extradentata | reverse complement strand
TTGCCATTTCCAGTAAAAACGACTTTTATCAAAGTCTAAGCATCTCTTTAGGCCATCTGAACAGTGAAAAGTGTGATTAGTGAAAAAATATAATAATTTAAATAATTAATATATTTTTAAACCTCGTCTACATTCGGCACTTTTAGTAACTACTAAAGATGTTTTCTGGCTGAGTTATTAAGCCAAGGCCATTGAATCAAGCGTAAATTATCACAGTACAAAATCATTGTTTTACTAAAATAATTTAACGTAAAAGTACTATTTTATTTCTGTAATGTAAACCATTTTCACTAAAGGTTTGTGTTTTTTTTAAATATTCTTCTTTAAACAGCAATTTTTTTTTAGAAATAAGCATGTTCCTACACAAAATATTTAAAATATTTCTAAAATTCAAAACGTTTATGTTTTAATTAATATGTCACGATGACGATTCATGCTAATTTCTTCTTTCAGATACATATATAATAGCTATAATTAAACCCCTGTTGAAGTTTCCATTAACACTTCCTTTCCCGAAAATTTACTGTGTTAGAACTACGTTTTAACGTCCAAAACAGAGTGCCGTTTTCTCGTACGATGCACTGACACAGTATGAAACGATGCACTGATACAGTATGAAACGATGAACAATGAGACAGTGCTGCTTGAAACAATCTCATTCAAATACTACTTGAAGCAACAAGTTTGCACTTATGTCTAGGTACTTACACGATGAAGCCAGCTTCGGTTGTTTCCGTAACCTTGATTCGGGTACGGCCGGCATCTCCACTTCCCCTTGCAGCTCTTCTATCGAACTTAAGTATGTGCATGCGCAAACACTAAGCGCCTGCAAGTGTAGCCTGCCAAGCCTCTCCCCTCTACTATCCCACACGCAACAACACAGGTCTGCCTGATGCTCGCATTATGGCCCTCTATTCCCCAGCCCTAATTTAAAAAGTTTGATATTGTATTTCACCAACAGAGAAATATTACAGTGCAATATAGTACAAGCCACGTCGACCAGAAAAAAAAACTAGAAATTATATGTTTGTATGATGATTCCTTCTATGCTTTACAAAGACCCCATAATGAATACAAGTATTTATCTTCATCGTATATTAATATTAAAGTGTGTATGATTTTATTAGCCGATGAATGCCAGTTAAAAATTCACGAACAGAATAATTTCACTTTAGGAAGAATTAAACAATCTGATCATAATTTTGGAATAACTGCTATATTAGTAGATTAATTTTCGAAGTTAAATTCAACTACATTAATCATACTCATATTATGTTCTTTCTGAAAGCAATGCTATAGCATAATATGAAACTTACTAGCAAGAGCTGCCACCTTATTGTTGCATTAATTTGTTTAGTGTAGATTTGTTATGTTTTGATTAAAATCACGTTACATTTATGAAGAAGAGTATCAACTAAATTACATTTTCACTTTGATTTCAGTTGTGTTAAACTAAAACACTAAAACACGGGCTCGTCAGAAGTGGATGTGCAAGGGGTTAATTTAGTTCCATTTCAATTTTTTGACAGGGAGCTACGAACAATGATAATATGTTTTGAAAATTTGTTAATGGCTTTAGGTGCGATACTCTCGATACTCTATGAAGAAAGTACTTATTTGAACTGTATGATTATTATGATTAGTTAATTTTCATCTTGGGGACTACAGTTAACAACAATTATAGCTTAATTAATATAATTACAACTGTGTGCATTGTATTATATATTCTTAGAGGGCTATTACACCTTATGTAATTTTGCCTGTTTGGTGCGTGGAGACAGTGAAGCGATAAGGTTCAGCTTTCCACACTGGACGGTTACAGCATTGCTTATATTCGCTGCGCGCCAAACTGGAGTGCAGTGTTTTCCTACTACTCTTTTCCTATGGGACTTAATAAAGCGGCGAGCCTACAATTTTACTTGTGAAAAGTTTGTGATTAAGACCAACACATGCTTCCAATGTTGTGTTTTACGAATCTGGGTAGAATTTTTTTCAGTTACAACTATTTAAAAAAATGTATCCTTTTTAAGGGGCCCCCAAAACATGTTCCTAATTAGCATGTTGCATTTTTAAGGTGTTAGAAGCCTAATCTCAACTGTGTGTTATTTTCATAGAATAAGTTTAGCTGTTTCGAATAAAAAAGAATAGGCGCAGCATGGCACGCTGAAACACCTTAAGAAATACATATTTAATCGGTACTTGCAGCAGAAGCATTTTGGGTGCGAAAATGGGAAGGGAAGTGGGCTTAAGTTCTCGTCGACAACCAAGATAATTAGAAACGGTAATACATACACAACAATAGTTTAAGGGAACTTGGGAAGGAATCGGTCGTGACCATTCGTTAGGGACTCCATCCCATGGAAAACAGAAATCTTGATGACCGAAGACTGGAATCGAACACATATGCTCCCTAAGATCTCTAATACAAGTGAGCGAGTCCAATGTTCTAACCGTTCTGCTTACTCCCTCAGTAATGGGTAAACAGATACATAATTTATTTCAGCATATTTTTGGATAAAATGAGAGGACGAAGATATTTTTATAGCAGAATGGGCACAAAATTTAGGGAAATATAGCCAATTTTAAAAAATTAGATAAAAGACTTCTACGCCACCATCAAAATTCTTTGTTTTTCTAATAAATATTTTGTTTTAGCAATTAAAATCTTTTTTTCAACAGTTGCATTTAATGTTTTGGTGTGTGGTTCTAATATGCAAAAATTATTCTTTTTTATAGTAATTATTTTGCTTATAAAATCTAATTTTTTCTTAAAAGTTGTATTTTCATGTTTTGCTCTGTTTTGCTAAATTGCTAAAAATTATTATTTTTTATTTTAAGTAATTAAGTTACATGGTCAAAAATCTCAAAATTGTTTCAACAGTTGTAGTAATTTATTTCTTTGCAACATTAATATGTTGAAACGATTGTGTTTTTGTAGTTATTACTCGGCTGAAACATATTAAAAATATTTTTTTTAACGTATTACATTCTTAAAATTTACTAAACAAATACAAAATAATTTTTCCCATTGAACAGAATGTAAGATTTCAAAAAAAAAAAAAAAAAAAAACAGGGTCGCATGCAATAGATACCTAGTAACAAGGAATATAAAGAGTAGCTGTCGTTGAGAAAATTCACAGAACAATTCATATCATTTGCAGGGCAATGAATTTGTTAATTAAAGGGTTCTGTAGCATGGGTGTGCAATGATGCTGAGGTGATGGAACTAGGTGTAAGGGGGGAACTTAAGAGCTTCAGAATGTTGGCAGTGTACAGGCCACCGGGGCAGGGATGGCAGGCAGTTGAGGCAGTGAAGGAAAGGGTCGACAGGCTGAGGGATAGACAGTGGGTGGTGGTAGCAGGTGACCTCAATATGCCAGGGGTGCAGTGGGTGGAAGGGATGGAAGACATGGGTGGCATTATGCAGACACTAGCATCACAGCTAGTTAATAGGGAGCTAGTGCAGGCAGAAGGAGCACCAACTAGATGGACTGCAGATGGTGTGGGGTCAGTGCTGGATGTAGTGTTGGTCAGGCCTAGGGATATCATAGTTGATTCAATGGTAGTAGAGGGAATCAGTGATCATGATACACCTGTTGTAGAAATAAAGCTAAGAAAATCTAAAGCTGATCAAACCAAAAAAAGGGTAGTGTGACAATATGAACGAGGAAACAGGAAAGAGGCGGAACACTTCCTATGGGATAGATATAATGATTAGGCTAAAGGGGAGAATGTGGAGTGCCTGTGGGAAGAGTTTAAAAAGATCATAGAAGCTATGTTGGTGAGGTTTGTCCCAATGAAAATAATAACGGCCGGGGGGGATCCACCATATTATGGGAGAGAAATTAAGAGGCTGAAGAGGAAGTGTAGGCAGCTGCATGCAGTATACAGGAGAGGGGAAATTGTAAATGCTAGAGTATGGATGAAGCAGATAGGGAAGGAGCTAGAAACTAAGATAAAAGCGGCAAAGGATGAGTACTTGGGAAAAAGCAAAGGATGGCAGAAGCTCTTTGGTTATCTGAAATGGTGAAAGGTGGAGAGAAAGGAATTCCAATACTTACAGGGAATGATGGCCTCCCTCCCCCCCCCATCATAACCACCAATGTCCGGTACTCACCCCACCTCCTCTATACTAGCGTCGAGTCTCGCTATGTCTCATTACAGCAAAATGAAACGTGAAACTGTTGGAAAAATTTTAGGTAATTTAAACAAATTATTTACTACGAAACAATCATTTAACATATTATCAGCAGAACACAGTAAAACACAAAGTGCAAATACTGAACAAATTTCAGATTTTTTAACACATTTTTACAGACTCACTTTCAGGTCTCGCTGTTAGATACAAATTTTGTAATCGATTTTAAACTAACTTACTGATTTACTAGAGTCCTAAAACCTTATATGTAGCTCAGAGCTGGATGACATTGCAATATAAGAGAGGGAAATTTTAAAAAAAGTGCTAAATTTAATACATATGATAGCAAAATTTCACACACACGAGACTTAAATATAGCAAATAATTTTAAATTAATATATATTTAAATATACCACGATTTTAAATATCGACTAGAAAGTACTAAATAATTCATTCTACAAAATTATTTAAAAAATTTAACAATAAAAACATGTGGGCTGCTTGTAGATAACTGATGTATAAATAGTTCCCCTAAGTTATTAAACCCTCCCTCAGGCATACCATTATACCACCCCCTCTTCATCCCTGTCCCTTCTGAATATGGAGAACTTATCCTGACTCAGTTCACTGTCCAACACCTCCTCACCCAGCCATGTCTCCACTCCTATCACAACATCTGCCCCGTATCCCTCAACCATACTCCAGAATGAATCCTGCTTATTGTATATACTTCTGCAATTTATTACTATTATTATGATGCTGTCCTCCATGATTCCCCCTCCCCTCCCTTACCATTCCACTGTGTCTCTGAAATCCTAACCTTTCTTATAGACTCCCCTATCTTATCTACTCCTGACCCCCCGAGGTTCTCCTCCTCTCTCTCTCTCTCTCTGGTTGCTATTCCTTGCCTCTTAGCTCCATCCTACTATGCTCTAGGCAGCCAGCAGTTTCCCTACCCAACAGATCACCCAGAGTTCTCCTACCCTCCTCAGTGAGATGGACCTGATCTCTGCCTAGATTTCCAAATCCTAACCACTTCCTGCTGTCTACAAATATAGCTTCCCTTTCCCTGCATACTCTCTCGTATATTGCACTGGCTACCATTGCCTACGAATAGGTGATACCCTTCCTCACCAGCACCCCACTGACTACTACCCTTGCCCTAGGAAACTTTTCCTTTACCTACGTCAACATCCTTCCTAAGCCCTTCTCTACATTTCAACTCACCTCCCTGTGTGCCAGATCGTTCCCTCCAACGTGAACTGTGACCACCTTCACTGAGTCACTTCCCTTCAGACTAGCAACTCTCTCGCCCAGATCTGTAATTTTAGCTCCCCCAAAATCTTCCTTATAGGTAGCATCCTTCCTCACACCCTGTAACTCCATTACCTTGACAATTGATCTGCCCAAAAACACCACCTCTGGTACCCTTCTTTTCACTGCTCTCCCTTCTCTGGCCTGCCTAACCCCACTAGCCATCCTTCTTCCCACTCCTCCCATCCTGAACTGCCCTGCTTGTCCTGAGTGCTGATACCTGCTGACCCATCCCCTACAAGCTTCAACATACTGCTTTCTGTCTCCTTCCACTGTATTTACCCTGACTACTGTTTCCTACCCCTCTCCCTTCTTGAGACTCCTATTGTCTACCAGTGTCCCTTCCCTTGCTTCAGCCTCCATTTTCTCTACCTTACTCCTCAACTTCTCCTACCTCAGTCTCTGCCTCCCTCCTCCTCTGCTTCTCCTCCTGCAGCTCATTCCTTAGACTACCTATCTCTCCCTTGATCCCCTTCAACTCTTGGTCTAACTTTCCCACCCTTACTGCCAGACTACTCCTGCCTGCCCATTTCATCCTTGACTTTTCCCTCCACCTTCTCAATTCTCTGCAACATCTCCCTCTCTTTCCTGTTAATTACATCTACAATGTCCCCTTTCCAACCATTCCTTAGCTACCTCCCTTCATGCTACTGCACACCCTCAACAAAGTTACTCCAAAGCATTTCCTACATCCAATTACTACCTCCTCCCCCTTCCTGCATCTCTTTCTCAACTGCTCCTACAGCCTGCTTTTCCCCTGTAACTACCACTATGCCTTTTCCACCAATACACTCCCCACAGCTCCAATTTTTTGCTACCAGTGAGCCCAATTTCTCCTCCTGAATCCCTACACAATCAGCATGGTACTACTCTTTACACTCGTCACACTGCACCCCACTATCACACTTTCGTCAAACTTTCCCACAGCCCCTACATTTGCACCTCTCCACCATTGCAGCTTGCCAGTGTCCACAAGAAATTACCAAAACCCACTAGCAACTGCCTAACCAAACAGCTTACTAGAATATACAAACACTAATCAAATATCTTTGAACTAGATTACTAAATTTCGCAGGGTCCTCTGCAACTACACTAACACTTCAACCTAATTAAACCTTATCACTAGTACTATTTGTGTTTTGTGTATGTAACATGTTCTGTAATATGATATTGTATTGAAAAGTTCTACACCTTAGAGCAGCTGCTCATTCAAGGTCTGGAATGCTGCTAAAGAAATCAATAAAAATAAATAATTCAATTAAGTTATTAAACTAATAACTTTAGTTAACAAATATTTGCGTGAAACAATGGCTTGTTTACGAATTTAACGATGAGTTAATGAACAAAATGTTGCCATGATGTGATACCCAAAAAAGCCAGCTTCATTTGTGAAGTAACCATTTCTATCGGCATGGCCGCAGACGAAATTGGAAAACATGTCACATTTTGCTCGGCAGTGGCTCTTGGCTCCCAGTCGCCCGCGCATGCGCACCCGCCGCCACTCCCTAGAGCTGCACAGTGGCTTGATCCAGACCCCCTCCGCATCCGTACCGCACCCCTCATTTGGCTGCCCACAAAGCGCGGCTGTGTATCATTGTGCAGAGCAACAGTCCTTGTATCAGCCTTGTACAATATTTGGCTAAGGCGGACACAGGTTTATTAGAAAATTACTCAATATACATGAGTGATGTCTACATAGTAATAGCATCCAAAGAATGTTACACATGTTAGTACCCATTTCAGGTCCTCCCTTTTTTCTAAAGTTTTTTTTTGTCGAAAATAGCGTAGGGCGTACATGGTGTTTTCGCGGTCCTATTCAGAGGGCTATACATCAGATGCAATTTTCAACATTTGATGCGCGGAGACAGTGGAGCGATAAGGTTCAGCTTTCCACACTCGATGGTAACAGCATCAATTATATTCACGGCACACCAAACTGGCGTGCAGTGTTTTCCTACTAGTCTGTTTCCTATGGGACCTAAGAGGAGACCCTGACATTTTACATGTGGAAAGTTTGTAGTTAAGACAAACGCATGCTTCCAATGCTGTGTTTTACTAATCCAGTTGGTATTTTTCCAGTTACAGCTGTCCAAAAATCCACTTTTAGCAATTTTGATAGGCCCCAAAAACATGTTTATATTAAACATGTTGCATTTTGAAATGATAGAAGTCTAGTTTTAACAGTGTTTTCTTTTCGTAGGTAAACATGTTGTGAATAAGTTAAGCTGTTTCGCATATACAATAATAGGCTCGGTACGCTACAACACCTTCCATGCATAAGGTGGATAAGCCTCTTCAGGTGTGAAAATATCGGAGCAGAATTTGTAAAAGCTATAGGTGTACACAGTACTTCTTTATCTTTATATTACCTCATTAAACTATATGGTCGCCACTGAATGTATCATAGAGGCTAGTTGTCGGTGAGCAGACTGTGATGTACGTGCTGTATCGTCCTTGCCGCCCCCACACTTCTAGGCCTCAAACGCGCAAACTACGTTTGAACAGGCAGCTATGTGAAGCATATATCACTTATGCACGTTAAACAGTTTTCGAAGATATTTTATTTAAATTGATAACTAGTCCAAATTATATATATATTTTAAAACATTTAGGTTTAAGAAGGGAAAAAACATTTTCAACACTTCTATACGATGGCCTTATGATATCTGTTCCCTATTGAGATTTAAAAATTAACACTGGCAAAAAAGTGTCAACAGAAGCTTGTGGCCTTATGTTTGTAATTTTACTAATTATGATTGAACTATCTGGTAGCTGTGTTTCACGTGTGCATATTTCTTGCCCTTACAGAACACAGGTTGATCTAGTGCTAATCTGACACCACACCACATAGTTGTACACATGTTCTGAAGGGCGCTGTCTACCTGCGCGTTAGACTCACAAGTGACGGAGATGTAAGGGCGATTTTTAAGCAAGCAGCAAATGTCGCATCGCCTCAATGAGTCAAGTTCTCAACTCAAGTGCAAGGTTCCCGCCGAACCGTTTTTTTCTATGAGACATTAAGGGTCTGGCCTACCACGTGCTTAAAATGCATTGCCGTGTGTTCGTCAATACGTTTTTTACGAAACTATTCCACATATGACCATTGTGTCAATGTACGAAAAGAAAATACACTTCAAAAGATGACTGTACGGTCGTTTCAAAGCATCAGTTAAATTATAAAAATCATTTTGGAGTCCCTCAAAATGGCTAAAAACAGCTTTTTCAACCTGTTATATCAGAAAAAAAAAACTCACGGGATTCGTATGAAAGGACTCTAGTAATATGCAATGGACTTTGCTTAAAACTTTCCACCAATAAATTGATGGGGTCACCACTGAAAGTGTCAGGCAGGCGAGTGATCTACAATACCACAGCAAGCTGTTTCAGTGTCTTGCAGTAGAGGTGATACCACATCAGATGAGCTGGTCAACATCGCCCTTGGTGCCGTGCCTCACTCACACAAACACACACCCAGTAGGCGGGAGTCTTAAGGCATGACCATATAAATTTATTGGTTGAATGTAAAGTCTGTATAAAAGTTCATTTAGCATCGTAATCTGAGTTTCACCTACATCCGGTTAGTACACATTTGAAGTACGTCAGTCTGAAAAGGCCATTTTAAGCCATGTTGAAGGGCTTAGAAACTGAATTTTCAATGAGCATAGTGTCTTAACAATGAGGTCCCGACCTTGTCTGAAATGTGTTAATCTTTTCGTATGTTGGCACAATGGGCACACATGGAATATTTCTGCAGAAAAAACTTTTTTACAAACACACTATGACATATATGAAGTGCGTGGTAGGCGGCGTTCTTAATGCAAGTACTTAATAAAATGTGCCACACGCCCATCAGACTGAAAATAAAATGTTTTTAACTCTTTTAAAATAGACTAAACACAGTTTTAAAACACACAATGGCAATAACAGGAGATTATGTTGTCTACGATCTCGACTATCAGTCTATTTGAAGCAGTCAAAAGGGGAGAGAATTCAGATCCTGATAGTAGATATTATCTCGTTGACTAAAACATTTAAATCTTATTCTTGATCAGATGATGGAGATAATATACAGTATTCACAAAGCCTCTACTCGGAACAGTTATCATAGGCGTGTGGGCGTACAAGTTAAAGCTCAACATCAGTAAATGTCATAGAAAACTACTTCATTACAAAAACCATCTTGTGAAATGTATAACAGAAATTATATCAGTAGGCGAAATAAATTTTATAGAAGATATAATCAGCGCAGACAGACAAACTTAGGCATATCCTCACGAACGAGTGAACTTGTTTGACAGTTCTGAAGATAATAATGTGTAAACATTTTTTTTGTGGAAAAAGCATGCTTTGTTTCCCGTATATATATTGAAATAAGACTATACCAGTGGTTAATGAGCCCGGTATAAGGGCCTACTTTATTTTGCCACTGTAAAAACTGTAGTCACGCCTGCTTACAAAGATGTCACAAAAGTGTATTCGTACATGATACAGAGTATAATGTTCTATTCTGTTTCGTATAACTTCAGTTAATGTTACCCAATCTGAGGAATCATACAGTGTACGTTATACAATATCTGTTACACCGTAATACCTAACTTATATATTGTACATACGGTGGAATGGACATTTCAGGATCATTTTTGATCCAAAAACTAGCGTTACATCAGACACTTATAATGTCATGCACTTACAATGTCACAATTTACCGAATTTACTCAAGATGGGAGGGTGGCATGTAAATGTTTCAAAAGTTCATGGGTATGGTAACCAGAACTAGATCAAGAACGAGTATATCAATCACCCATGTATTGACCTAATTCTTTCAATATATTTGCATAACGATATGCATGCAGGGAAAAAAGTGTGACCTTCATCCGATACCATATGTGGGAAACATGGTGACGCCTCCGTTGTTATGCATGTATTTCTGTTCCTATACGTCTGTAGCGACCCATCGTAGCGAATAGAGACCCTAATTGAAATAAGAAATGAAAAAGGCTCACGTGACCGAACACGATCAGACACACCTTTACTATGATATAAGCATTTGAAGTCTGAGCATTATGACAATGCCAACAGGTAGGCAACTTGCTAATGCAAGTACACGGTGGCGCACTTCGGAAGACCACTACATACTAGCGATGCGTAACCCTGCATATGTACTATCATGCATCTGACTTGAATCTGGGACATCAATAATGTTGCATTCGTAGTAGATAATTTATCGCCATTTCACACGTTCATCAACGAACTTTCACGGTCGTTGCACGCCCTTACTGTGATGGTTGCTTAATTATTGTTCTTGATTTATGTCTGACTACCATCACATGCGAGCTTTTCTACCATTTGCAGTTCATCCTGTACAACTAATCATGTCTAGAACTCTGGAAATCTTTACTCATTAACAAATGTTTGGTAGGAAGATGGTGCGCACGAGAGAAGCGAAGTCCGCGACCTACGTTATTTTATTATCCGCTGAAGCAGTAAAATGGTAAGCCATGTGGGCAAGATGGTAGTGCGACAGGAATAATGTCGCCTTTATTTGTGTGGAGCACTTAAGAGAGCATGTTAGATAAATAAACACTGAAAACATCAATTGTTTTATACATTTTTTTTAAGCTAAGATGGATAAAATAGTCAATGACAATCCTAGATAATGGTATTTGCTAACTTTATGAGTAAATATTTATCCAGAATTACTAATTCGTTACGCGTGAACTCTTGTGCCGCAGTTAAATGCACGAGGTTCAGGCGTCACTGATTGTGCCACAGATGTTCGTAACACTGGAAACAATTTGGTTTAAAACGTTGGCTAAAATTATTGCCTAGGATTGCTATTGTTTAATTTTCGCAAATTGGCTTCCAGAAACCTACAGTAATAGATAAATGTTTTTAGCGTTGAATTATGTACCACGCCCTCTTAATTAGCGCACTGTGTTTTCGTTGCATTTTTCCCAATGAAAACGTAAGGGCGGCCCTGTCGTTTTGGTTGTGAAAATTATTATGTAATGTGAAACCTATGATACTGTTATTTTCCGAATAAGGTTGGTATTTTGCTAGTCAGAGCAATATGAAAGAACCAATTAAAAAAAAAAAACGCTTTTGGGTATTTTTAAAAACATGCACTCAAAGTTTGAATGTTGCCGCAATTTGTTACAGTTGTTAGGAATAAATTTAGCTGTTTCGTATATTACAAACCACGCATACTGTTCGTATGCTAAGCGAGGATTTCTCTTAGTCACCGTGTCTGATTAATGTGAGCATAAAATTAACAATTTCGGTTTCTTACTTCCGCAAAGACTAGTTCACACACAACGCTTCGATAAAAATGACCTGTGAGATTGAGACGTAAAAAACTGCATTATTTTCGTTATGTACAATTAAAAACTAACAAATTTAAAGAACAAAATTATTATGCACCAGGTGAGATTCGAACCCTCAATCTCCAAATCATTGTGCCAGTACCCTACCCCTTAGCTACCAAGGCATTTACATATGTGGATAGTTAATATATACAAATGCAAGTGGATAGTTAATATATAACGTATTTTACGCAAATCGTATAATTACGGTTTCATATTGCTAATAGCAATAATTCCCATCTTATTAGGCTTCATAAAATATTATTGCTGTACGTAAATGTCTTATACGGTACAATAAACACGCAATACGAGATTTTTTTGCTCACAAAGTTTGAATTTGACCGTTTTAAATTAAGTAACAAATGGCGTATTCCAATTGACTGCTCCGGGGGCGCACCAGGGGCGCACCCCGTTGCGCCCCGAAAACTGAAAATATGCAATAGTCACGTGATTGCCCCCAACGAGTGTGTATTGTTTATGCTCCAACAACTGGAACAAGGCACATTTACAGTGCACAACATTTATGGTAACAAATAACTTGAAACGCGAAATTCTTTAACCATAGGTACTCCAAAACAGCCCAAATTCAACCCTACGGAATTTGAGAGGTTACTTTACTACACATTTTCTTCTTGATCTATCGGTAAATAAATGTGCAGACAACTCGATCCTACTAACCTAACTATAATTTTAATAATGAACAAATATATTAAAATAATCACTGTATGTTTGCATCACATAAACTTCTTTGCATTTTTTAAGTTCCGAACAGTCATATAATTGCGTAATTTCCCCCACAGAAAACATTTTCTTTTGTTTACACAATCACAGGTCGCCGCCATAATTACACTCATTTGCCGCACCGTCTCGAGAGACGGTGCGGCAAAAACTGCTCACGATGCGCACCCATCGAATGCAACTCTTAATTGGAATACGAAAATTCGAATGCTCCGAACGGGAGTTTTGGTAATTGGAACACGCGGCACCCGTCGGGTGCGCACCGGGAGCATTCGGGTGCAGTAATTGGAATACGCCATAATGCTTATTACTAAATAAATTATCAGTGTAGACGTATAATAAGTTTTTAGTTTAAAATATCCCTTATATTCCATAAGCTGTGTATATAAAACAGACGTCGTCTTATATTGTAATGGTCCGCCATGTTAATTTTCGACTTAGCCCATCGTTAAACCTACGTGAGTAAAAATTTTTTTACTCTGCAAAGATGCTCAGAGTAATTACTTCGTAGTTTTGGGACGCCGTCAGAGTAAGTAAAATTTTTTTGCTCTAAAAGTTTTGGGATAGGTACGGAGAAAATTTTACTCACAGAGTAAGGTTTTGGAACGCCACCACAGGTGTTTACTACTGTATGTATATATGTCTATGCAACATAAATATTTTCTCAGGGATTTCTAACCTGAAAGTTTGCGATGGCGGGTGAATTAGTAAGTGGATTAGTTTATAAATATTTGGAAGGTGTAGATGGAAAACTCGCTTCGTCCTTCAAAGCGTGTACGAAAGTGGTAAGTCGTTATATCGTTGTTAAACTTTCCGGCACTCGCCGTCATGGTAAATAATACGTTTGTTTTCCCACGTGGTTGTATTTACCGGCTACAAACGTTGAAATATGTTTGTATTGTGCAAAATTCAAGATTGAAATTTATGTACTTGGGTCAAATTGTTCTGTAATTATATGGTAGATTACCCATCATAGCGTTTTAATACATTTTTTAAAGCCACATTGTACAATAAATTTAAGTAGGCCCTAACGATAGTTTATATCCTGAAGTAAAAAAAGTCTTGGGGTGCTACGTTTAAATAATATTAGTTTTTGACGTAGGTTAATAGCGTCTTGTACCCCAGGGATCTGTCCTGGGACCACTATTGTTTGTCTTGGCAATCAATGATCTACCAGGAAATATTTTGAATACAAAAACTGTTATGTTTGCAGATGACACTAATTTTATTAGCACTCATGCTGATTTCGATGGAATAAATAAATTAGTTAAGGATACACTTAGCTGTGCTAATGAATGGTTTATGGCTAATGGTTTTTTATTAAATAATGATAAAACTCGAAATTTATTGTGCTCTTTAAGGAAGTTTGATCAAGATATGTTTTCAAATGAGGATGGAGCTATTAATATATTGGGTTTAAGAATTGATTAAAAACTAACCTGGAGTAGTCATGTTGAGTATATTTGTGCTAGATTGTCCAGGGTATTATACTTATTGAGAAATTTAACCTACATGGTCCCTAATACATATTTGAGGTCTGCCTGTTTTGGATTTTTTCAATCCATTTTAGGTTATGGTATTCTGCTATGGGGGAGCAGTACCCATTTAAAAGAAGTCTTAATTCTGCAAAAAAAGGCAATACGAATAATAAACAGGGCATCATTTAGAGAGCATTGCAAACCGTTGTTTAAAATATGCAAAATTTTAACTGTAGTAAATTTGTATATGTATCATTGTTTGTTACATGTAAAAAAAAATATCAACAAATATTGTTTTAGACACGATGTTCATTCTTTCCATACTCGAAATAATTCGAAGTTGGATGTTCCTTTTACAAGTTTAAGTGTTATCACTAATAGTTATATGGTTATTGGTATAAGACTTTTCAATACTTTGAGTATTGATATCAGAAGTTTAAATTTTAAGTCTTTTAAAAAAAGGATATATAACTGGTTATTACAAAATCCTTTTTATCATGTTGATGAATACTTTGAAATGAATGTTGTGATTTGATTGTTTGTGATAATGTTTTATGTTATTTTTCTCATTTTGACGTTGTCTATTGCAATGTATTTGCCGAATGACAGTAAAGATTGATTGATTGATTGATTGAGTACTCTAGGGGCTAAGGCGACTACCTTTAGATGGACAGGAAACATATTTTGGAATAAAAACTACAAAATACCCGCTAAATATTAAGAATCACTACTCATCGTGTATCAGTCAAACTTGATTTTAGACATATAGTTTATTTTTAAAAAAAAATGTGTCTTAGATACGTCATAAGCAGTCCTGCATCATTTTTACTGTAGGTTAGCATATTTCAGGTTAGTTTATGTTGTGTTTGGTTAGTTTACGTTAGGTGAAGTTAGTTTAGGTTAGGAAACCTGACTGAACCTAACTTTAGGTAAGGGTACCTAAACTAACATTAGTTTAGGTTACCTAACCTAAATTTTTTTTATGGAGGACTACTTCTAATGTCTCTAGAAGTCCTAAGAAAATTCTTTTTGTTTTATTTTAGTTTAGTAGGTTTAGGTTAGTTATCTTAGGCTGCGCTTGCTATCGACTTGTCACTCGCTCCCAGAATTCCCACAAATGATATTGGAATGCGTATACACTCACACTCAACTGTCAACACGGTAATCGCTGGTATTGTACTGTGTTGTGTTCTCAAATATTATAATTATTATTTGCCATACCTGAGAATATACTCACAAAATATGAGTGCAGTAAACAAATAAACAACTCTCCATGGAATACACAAAGAGTATGCATAGAGCATGCATTTACAAACACTCGCTATGTGCACTTGCACGCTCCCACTCACATTCTGTATTACGTATGTAACGGTACTCTCTGGTGCCACTTCTGAGAGAGAGTTCACGAATGTGAATATTTTTGCTATTTGGAACACTGTCTTAGATAGGTGAGTGGCGGAGGGAAGGGGATCTCGACTTTGAGAGGAATGGACGGAAGGGCTGCCGCAGATGACCGAAAAGGCTGAACTGTTGCAGGCACGATACATATCAGTGTATGAGGCAATAGACAACTGGAGTAGACCATCCATAGGAGTCAAGGGGGTTAATAACAGGTTTTGTGTGGACTGTGATATAGAGAGGTTGATTAAGAAATTGATGAGCAGTAAGGCAGTTGGGCTAGGTGGTATTGTAAAAGGTGAACTCAAGTTTGGAGGGAAGGAGTTGGTCAGATATCAGGAGGTGTTGTTTGCTAGGTCGCCGGAGGAGGGTTGGTTACCACATGGATGGAAGGAGGCGTTAGTGGTCCCAGTATATAAGCAGGGTGAGGATAGAGGGAAGCCAGGTAGTTACAGACGAGTGAGTCTTACATATAATACAGGAAAGGTGATGAAGAGATTGATTGTACAATATGTGGTAAATGTTATGAACAACAGCAAATGGATACAGGAATACCAATACAGAATTAGAAAGGTATATTCATGTGAAACTTAGTTGGCAGGTTAGTTAGAGGATCTGGTTCAGGTTGTTGATGAGGGGAAGCACGTGGATGCCTGCTTCATAGACTTTGAGAAGGCCTGTGACAAAGTTCCCCATGGAATCTTGTTGAGAAAAGTGGAAGGACTGCTGGATGATAAGAGGGTGGTTGACTGGATTGAGGACATTTTAGAGGACAATGTCAGAGGGTGAAAGTGAGGGAGGCAATGTCATAGGAGGGAAAGGCTACATCGGGTGTGCCACAGGGAAGTGTGTTGGGGCCTGTGTTATTTACTATAGTGGTGAATGAAAGGATATTTAGGATTGCGGGTAAAATAAGACTGTTTGCAGATGACTGTGTACTATATACAGAGGTGGGCAGTGGAGTCGACTTGCAGGAGGATATTGATAGGTTGTAGTCTTGGACAATGGAGAACATAATGAAGATTAATGTGCATCAAACCAGGTTGGTGAGGTTTACTTTAGGAAGGAAGTGGTGAGTAGAGAGGTATACAGTTGGGATGGGCAGGAGATAGAGGAAGCCACAGAACATACGTATCGAGGGGTTGTGATGCAGACTGATCTAAGGTGTTTTGTTTAGGTGGTCAATAAAGGAGTGTAATTTGCTTTTGGAGGAGTTGGTGACAGTTAGTACTTTAATAGTAAAATTCCAGACTGGATTCAAAATGGAGTAAGCCTAAAGTGAAAGTGGACTGAAGTGAGTTTATAGTAAAATTTCTGATCCAGATTTACATGTAAACATGGACTGAATCCGTGTCTAGAGGCATCTCTTTGCGAAACAAATTGTCAAAAACTATAAGTGGTGATTGTTGGAAAATATCTACCTGTTTTTTTTTCTGTCCATTGTAAAAAAAATGTGTGCATTACAAAAAAATTAAAAAAAAATTGCCATTTTTTGATGTAAAATATCTTTATGTAGAACTGAGAGTAAACATTTGGAATAAAAAATGTCAGGTATACTCCTTTTAGTATAATTTTATGTAATAAAAAACATTGAGTTAATTTTTTTTTTTGTCATTTTGGTAGATGAAATTTTAAAAATGGGCAGTTATTGATTTGTTACTGTGATTTTTAATGTTTTACAAATTGAAGATGTGTAAATTTAAAACCAATTTCTTCTATGAGGTTATGCAAGTTCTTTATTACGTACAGATAGAGAAATATATGTGAGGCTGTGTTTAACACACGTAATACTAGCCAGTAGGCCCCCCTACAGGAATGCAACTAGTAAAACTTTATGAAAATTATGTTATAAGCAGTAGACAATGTTGACAAATAATGCCTCACATAGTTTTATGAATATTTTAAAGTCCAGAAAAATCGTTGCATAGCCTACATGATGTGAGTTTGACAGATTGTGTGTGAACAATTCCTTGGAACTTGAAATACGGAGGGCATTTGTTTGCTTCACCCAAAAATTGTCTTCTGTTTTGAGTTATAAGAATGCTCCGGGCCGCGCTGAATGAAAGAATAGAACCCAGTATTCCCTGTCATCAGTCTGTAAATCGTGACACACATTTTTGACCTTCGCTAACCACTGAAAGGAATTATACATGCAACAAATATAATCATTTGTCTTAGGATACACATCAAAGGGAAACTGAGGGTCATTCTTTGTGATTTAAACTGTTACATGTTCACTTGAGTATGATGTTTGTCTGATTTGTAAATGTTTACAATCAAGTGGTTTAAATGCATGATCATTGTATGTATTTGATACTTTCATTGCTTTTCGAAACTGCGAATTCAGCAGTTTATCTGATTTGTATATTTCTTCTGAGCTCACGTGAAAGTAATGGATGCCCTGTATGTTACATTTACAAAAGTTGAACATGTCGAGGGAATTCAATATATGGTCACAACCAATTCTTTGTAAAAGTGCCTTCCTCACTGTACTTTTTGTAGTAGCCCCAACTCCATCAGAAGGCCTCTTCTCATGTGCTGATGCGAAGAAGTGCCACTGTGCTTTTAATACGTTATCATAACGTCGCTTGACGTAAAAAACCACCTAGGCAATGTGTAATTTTACTTGAAAAGATTTTTTATGGATGTCAAACAAGCATGGTCAACTTCTATGGTCTGAAAATAAGTCCTATTTGTCCAGAGGAACCCAAACATTAAACGGATATAGCCTATATAAATATATACTTACCATCTCATATGTGAAGTAAATGAAGTCCAGTATTTTTTTTTTTTGAAAAATCTTCCACGTGCAGCAGTGAGCACAAGGGATATATTTTCAGATTGTCAGACAAGTGTCAAGTTCTTTGTATTTTTATATTAACCTGCTGCACCATCTGTAAAGTAAAAAACTGTTTGTATGCCTGAATAAGTAGTTTTTATGTAAGTAAGACTTTCTGAAAATAATAAAATGTAACTGTAATCACTGATGAAACATAAGCTTTTGCAGATCACACAGCCATTAATTTTGATATACATAGCTACCGCCGGTAGGTATTTTAACTCTTGTTTCGTGTAACTTCAAAGGTCAAGTGTAAATTGAATTATCTTAATGTTCACAAATAAATACATGAAAAATTCATTTGATGCGCACGAGAGATGGTTCACGAGTGTGCTACCAGAAATGATGCTCACTTGTTTTAGAAACTGTGTTCTGTTTTTCCCGGAAACTACAGCTGTTCGAGTTTTTAAAATGATTATCAAGGTGTCGGCCCTCAAGACACGTAGTTGCCAGACCAACCCATGTTGTGCGGGCTTAGCTAGTCAGGCAAAACACTCTCTGTGCTGCCTGCACCCGACATGTGATCCGGTCACCTCCGTGGCTTCCTCTCGAGTCCCCCTTAGCGCCTACCTACGGCCGCACCGGCAAGCAAACCCCGCCTAGACTCCCTTTGCCAATCACAGGCCTGCTTGCAGACAATGGCTGCCACCTATCACCGTCTCCTGCGCCACGTTTATTATTTTCATTCCTCACAACATACCAAAGAAATATATACAAGTACAGCATTCATTTGTGGAAAGTATAATGAACTTATATTTGAAAATTAGGGTAGCTTAACTGCTATTCATACCATATTTAATTTCTTACTACATTAACAGATTTTTTTTGTCTGTAACAACACTATGAAAGGATGTACAGTTGCTTGGGAATTTGACCAATGATAAGACTAGACCTCACCTTGTATAACAAATATGTTCTCAGAAAAATCAGCAAGTATCATTTTGAAAATTTTTCTTCTTCTCTTTCAAAAACTTGGACTGCTGTTTTTAAATAAAATTGTGTACTTTCAACTTTTGCAACTTTTCATGAAGGCTGTCCATAAAATCTTAAAATGACTTCACAATAGTAACAAATTTACTCCTGTCTGTTAGTAACCACTGGTTGAAGATAACTTCAGCATCTGCTTCAAAGTCGTACAAACCCAGGACGTGAGAGATGTGAGTTACTCATACATTTTTCACAACTAATGTCATTGACAGCAATTTCAAGACTGTCATTGTAGGCAAGTTGTGTGTTTATGCTAGATTGTATTAAATACACATTCTGATGTGCAACACAAACACGTACAGAATGTGTGCCACTTGAGTCAGTTAACACACACCATTTAGGCCTTACAAGTTCAGCTAACTAGAGGAACCATCTTTTGTTCTGGACAAGTTTCTTTAAATTTTCAAATATAATTATTTTAAATTACACAATTCTTTGAAACTTTTTATTTTATGCCATCTTTCTTACAGTCTTTCAAAACTGGCATGATTCTGCTGTTTTCATTGTCACAATAAAAATCTTTCATCGTTGTTTTACATTCCTCACTCAACATATAATAGTTTTTCTTTTTTCAACGTTGGCCAAAGTTATATATTTCTCTGTTATCAATCTACAGTTTCTTGCTAAGTACTGACAAACGTGGAATTCCTCTTGAATTTTTCGATAGTTTCATTATTTGGGAGCTAGACTAAGTATTAGAATTTTTTCTTGAGTTCTTTTTGCTAACTGAGCTTCTCAATTAAATTCTTATATTAAAAAGCCAGGTCAGTGGTATCAGCAATGTTTTCTTGATCCTCAGCTATATCAGATTGAAAAGTCTGTGAGAGTTCTTTTGAAACTGCAGTTTATAGTTTTTTTTACTTTATTTTTTGGAAGCAACTGGTTGTTTTCACTGCTAAGTTGTTGAATTTTTATTGGGGAAACACTAAGAGCAGAACAGACTTCATGTACTGATTCCACTACCATGAAACAGGGTGAATAGGAATGCAATTTCAGAGAAAAGTTTTCAGCAAGAACTCTGAAACTGTGTTTTTAGATAGGCAAGTTAGAACAGTTCACAGGCAGTAGATTTATCATACTATGGTGTTATTTAAGGAAAAAGTGTAAGCCAGAAACTTGTTTCCAATGTTGTCCAAACTAACCCCACTGCCCCTATTCACCCCATTTTACGGTACCTGACATTGAGGTTCAAACATTTCTCCATCCTCTTCAGAAGTGGGTCTATTGTCATCAACTTTTTAATTTTGCTGAAGCAATTTGTACACAAACACTTATCAGTAACAAGCATTTTTTTTCCGTACATATGTAGTGTAATATGCCGAAGTGACTTGTTTATAGATTTACTTTATACGTTAAATGGGTCTGATCACACTTTACCACAAATATGTGATAAACTTTTCCAGAAATTTTTTTCGAGATTTGTACACACACTTCATAGGTTTTCAGATCTAACTCTTAGTTTTTACAAATTTTGTTCATCACTTTTAAATACATTAAATTATTTCAATTTAGATTCTCTTAAATATGATGTTTTATTTCAGTGTACTTATATCACAAGCCCTCCACTTCCTCCACTTTTGTAATTTAAATATCAACTAAAACATTTGCCCAAATTACTAATAAAAATTTTTCTCCCAAAATTACTATTTAAAAAACCTCAGTGTTTCTATTACTTCAATCTATACTGAAAGGAGTACACCTCACTAATTTTTTCAGATATTTATCGTCGGTCTGACATAAAAATATTGAACCTCAAAAATAGCAATTTTGCAGTGAAGGACTGAAAAAAAAAACAGGTTGATATTTTCCCAACAATTACTTCTTATACTATAACTATAAAAAATATCAACTTTCGTTGTGTTCTTATTCATAATGTAAAAAAAATTGAGATTATCAGAAAAAACTCAACTTGTTTGCATATAGTGGTTATGCAACCCACAAATCGCTGTTATTTTGTGTGAGCAATATATGTTTGCTAGCGTAGTATATTTAGCTATAAAATGAGACCAAGGTCGGCTAATATATATTAGGTAAATAATGACAGGCAATTACAAAAAGTACTGAAAATGCAATTTGTAGTGCACCATTGTATCCAATAATGTGTGTATCCAAAAATTAATGTCAGTAAAAAATAGTCCCAAAAAGTTAAAATATATTATGAAAATCAAAAATATTGCAGCAACTAAATGTTTAAAATTTTGTTGATTTAAGATGGAATGACCCATCTTGCATAGTTAGGTAGGTTGCATAACCTTGTAAGTAGTCCTACTGAAATAACTCAAGTTGCCATCCTAGAATATAATATTTACTGGATAGGCCTAAATACGAGAACGAAGTGGGGGAGGGGTCTGTACTATATGTGATGCTAGTCAGGCCTGGGCATGCTATTGTATGTGCAGTAGTTCTAAAAGGCATCAGTGACCACAATATTGAGTTAACTGATCAATGAGAGAGGGGGGAGGGGAATGGCTGAGGAGGTTTTGTGTGGCAGTATGGTTTGCGGGGTTGGTAGTCTAGATTATTCTAAGGGACATGTTTGAATAGTTGTGTAAAGGGGAAAGTGTAGAGATATTTTGCAGTGAATTTAGGAAGATAATTTCTTCTATGGGCAGGGGGTAGGGAAGAATCCACAGAATTATGGACAGGAAATCAAGAGATGAAAGTGTAGGATGAATGTGAACTGGAGGAATGAAGGGATGACAAGTGCTAAGGAATGGATGAGGTAGAAGAAAGGGAGCGAGAAAGAAAAATAGGCAAGAATGGAGTGATTACCTAGGAATATGACTTAGAAGAGTAAAGGGAAGAAATGTGGAAATTGTTTGAGTATCTGAAGAAGGTAGAGGGAAGGGAGAGACGAATACTAGTGTTGAAAGGACAAGCTGCAACAACTGATAGCCCGAAGAAAAGCCAGAACAGCTGCAGACCCAGTATTTTTCAGTGTTTGAGGAGCAGGATGATTGACGTTATAAAACGTGGGGAGCCCAGGAGCCTCTTACAAAGCTAGCAATTAGAAAGTGGGATGTCTGGAAGGTAATACATGGGTTTAAGTGTAATAAGGCAAGAGGGCCAAATGGTATTGGAAATAGCACTTAAAGTTTGGTTTGAAAGAGTCTGTTGAATGTCTGTATATATGGTATGATAATATTTCACTGGTGGTGCTGGGAAGTAAAATGTCTGGTTTGAGGTTCAAGATTCAGAAAGGAAGAATTGGCGTAAGATAAGTTTGTTTTTCTGAACATTTCACATTGTCGATTTACCCCAGAATTAGAGCAAGAAGTAGGCCTAGAAAGTAACAGGCCCATGAAAGTGCTGTATTGACTGTGAACAACCTGTAAACACTTTGCCATATCTTGTTTTGTACCTTTGTTTTTACCATAATAAACAATTTAGTACAAGAACTTGCAAACAGTAATTACTTTGTAACGGATACCATGATTTGAAAATACATAGTTCTTTTTGTTGCAAGTAGCTATTTTAATTCTCACCTGTGTTTAGTCACTAAATAGCCCATCATCACAGTAAAGTAACTTATTTAACTTATTTACATTTAGCCTGTCAGGAGATCATTAATTCACAATATTTTGTTTTGCAGAAGAATCTTCCAAAGGCTCCACCCACGTTAGAAAATATAGTTTCATATTACTTCAAGCAGAATCCCACACAGAATGGTTTAAACAAGCAAGGTATGTTTTAATATAATTATGTTATAGTTTTTTTGGTATTGCATCGTGTGGAGGTAGATAACAAACTGAACTGTAATGTATCTCAGTCACCACAAAGGTGAATATACGACTATAAATCTGTATAAAAAATTGGAAATGAATATGTCTTTGCGTCCCAAAGAAGACAAAGCACCCAAATTGCTATTAAGACTTGACCATAACACAGAATAAATAATGCTATCAGAAGAGACAAGGGAAGCTTTTTAACCCCCTACACAACAGGAGGGGTGTTATAAGTTTGTGTGTATCTGTGTGCCTGCCAGTGGCATCGTAGCTCCTAAGCGGATGAACCGATTTTGATTTTGTTTATTTGTTTGAAAGGTGACTTGATCCAAGAGTGTTTTTAGCTATGATTCAAGAAAATCTGATCAGCCGTTTGAAGATCATCAGCTCTTTTATAGTTGTTGAAGGGCTTTTAAAATTAATTTACTATCTACTTGTTCAATGTTGTTATTGTACCAGCTCCTGGAGCGTACAGGAATGTAAACAATGCCATGTAAATTTAAGTCATTGTTTATATATTCACTTGTATTGTTAGAGCCACTGTAATTAGTTTCCTTATAATTTTAATAACAGTGTAGAATTGGTAATTACGATGATTTGATACTCAACATCATGTGGTAACTAAGTCTATCAGAAGCGACTTAAAGAAGCTCTCTGGGAATACAGGGGTGTGAACAAAGCCTTGTGGAATTTGAGACATTGCTTTAAACAACCGCTTGTAATTGGTTTGTACATCAATTAATATTTAGAAATGGTAAATGTGGTGTTGTCGATTCCTTCACAGATTTTGAGATAGTGCCTACTAAACTTCAGAGTAACGAAACGTTGTGCAGGGTAGGGAAGAATCCTCGAAAATAAATTTAAAATTTGGACGTATCTCTTTGTGAATATAAAAAAATAATTTTCCTACTCCAAATCACATAGTTCAAGAAATTTTTATGGTGGTAAGCCTATTCATTCTGAATTTTCCAATCAACAAAACATAATAGCAATTAAAAAAAATATTCAAGGACAGAGAAATGTCATTGAAATGTTTAATTACTGATGATAATATTACCAAAAGGATTTAAACTGAAAAAAGCAACAAACATGCAGAAAATAATGACTAAGGCCGCGGTTACACGGCATGTCTAAGTTGTTTAGTAAAACATATTGCGTCGGCCATTTTTAAACGTAGTTAGTTGAATAACTGAGAAGTGAACCTGTTTGCGTGGTTACACGGCAACGATCCTCGCAGCAGTAAGCGATAGTGTTTTGTTGTTTTGTTTTCACAACTTCGCATCGACAGCTTGTTATTGTGAGGTTATGTTTACGTGACGTTACAGTGTAAGGAAAAGGAGAACTCTATAAAAGCAGCTCGTGACAGGCCAAATTTACGTTTCGTGAACAGGCGGACAT
>PNEQ01039399.1:0-30000 GCA_003012365.1 Medauroidea extradentata | reverse complement strand
AAATAACTTCTATAGCAGCCATTACTTCAACATGTGTGAAAATATTTACTGGAATTTATTATGTGTATACTATTGGAATAGTTCTTGTTAGAAAATGTACTGTATATGCCACATTACTCATTTCAGTGTTATTTTGCTTCACTATGTTGTAATTAAAAGAATATGTTTGTAACCACTTCAAGGGTGTTCAAGTGCGATAAAGTCATAATTTTATATTTTTATGAAATAATGTTAGTTTTGTATGGGTGCAGTTTCCTCTTATGAAACAATTTTAACTGGCGTAGATTTCTCACAATGGTGAGTCAAAGTCAAAATTTGCATGTTCTGCTGCCATGCAAATAGTGAAAACCAATTGACTTACGTAGTGAAATAATTCTCAGTGAAGTAACATATCATGGGCTACGAACTAAAAACTAAAACATTTGAAAATTTTCTGTGAACTGTTTTTGTATTTTTAAAAAAATTGCTGAATTTGCAACTTTTATCTGTATTTTTGTGATTTTTTTTTAATTTAAAAATATTACGTTGTGGGTTATTTAAATGTTTCATTGCCTAGCTTATGGGATGTAAGTTCACGTGAATTATTTTGTTTAAGTTGGTGAGTTGGTTTTCACTATTTGCATGGCAGCAGAACATGCAAATTTTGACTTTTATGCACCATTATGAGAAAACAATGCCAGCTAAAATTGTTTCGTAAGAGGAAATTGCACTCACAAGTATCGCCTACAAAATTAACAATATTTCATAAAAATACAAAATTACGATTTTGTCGCACTTGAACACCCGTAAGAGACAAACAGGGTCTTATTTTCCAAAGATCCATGACTTTTAGGGCCCATTTCCTATCAAATTTGGTGACTTTTTAAAATTAAAAAAATTATGTTAAATTAAAATTTGTTGGATATAATCTTTTTCTCAGCACTTAATACCAGTATCCTGCACAGCCTAAAATGCATAAACATGCTTCACAAGCCCTGCCATGTCCTCCATCCATCTACTTGCAACCACATCTCTTGGAAATGGCACTTGCCCAGCATCTTGTAAAAATAAACGCAATCACTGTTTGGCCTACACAAATAGTATTAATTTTTTTTTTATCACAAACACTGTGAAGTTAATGAACAGTATCTACAACTACCGAGCCTTACAGAATGTAAAAACATGTAGGCCTACTTGAAAATATACACAAACACATGCACAATTCACTGTAACCGTAATTAACAAACAAGAATCACTTAAAACATTAGTGTGCAGCTCCATCACACCGGACAAGTATAAACACCCATTCTGGATATTGTCCTGGCATAACTGTCACAGAATACTGCTTGTTTCCTCTAGGTTAAAATGTCATCACAGAATAAAATGTTTGTACAAAAAATCTCCAGCGTACAACTTATTTCCACTAGGTTAAAGAAACATCATTACTACAGAGAAATGACTGAATAAAAATTTTCCAGATATTGCTGGTATTACTTTGGCAGTTTATTGCTACTAATCAGAAATAATATGACATTTCACAGAGCCTGCACATAAACAAATCAAACGCTTTTGTTTCGCCTTCGCCTGTGTGCAAAGCCAATGTGACACTATTGCCAACAGAGGTGAAGGCGAACAAAAAAATGAGTCGCCAGTCTTGCAGTTACAGCAATACACATTATTTTATTGATACATCTTTCTACTTACAAAATCTTGAATCCTCACTTAAAAGAAAAATAGAAGGGTAGATATGACGTATCTCTCAATACCAAAACAATTTCAAAAAACAAATGCAACAGCTTTAAAAATGTTGCCGGCCTTGGAGGTTCTATTATACTCGTATGTAATATATAGTACACACACAATTATTCTCGTACATTTATAACTGATTGTTCTTGCTGGCAAGGTTAATTACTGTGTCAATGGTTCTACTGTACTCGTACATAAACTAGAATTCTTACACATATGATATTCATAAGACCGCCTGGTGACGAAGAAAACACCAGTCAGCGAAGCAAAGTAGAAAGCGAGGAAAAATAAAAAACTCAGAGAAAAAATCAGCAAGTGTGATACACAAGTAAATATGGTACATTAAAAGCATGCATACTGCAAACACAAACTAATGAATAAGGGGGGAAAATACACTAAAATAATGACAATAAAGGACCGGCTGATAAAGTAAGGGTCCATAAAATGAATGATACATTAAGACCAAGTAAAGCAGTATTTACAAAACTGCTTAAACTTTTATTAATGAAGCATGTGATGTCTCACACTCACTGTGAACAGAAAAAAACTGTATTGCACTTGTAACACTCATCATTCAATGCCCAATTAATTAAAGAATAAATTTAGTTATGTTCTAGTTACATTGAAAAAAAAGTTACAAACAGAATCTTTAGCACACATAATAAATTAGTACGCATCGAGTGATATTTAGGGGTAGTGAATCCCACATATCCATTCCTTCCTAACAACAGTTTTTTTAAGTAATGTAACAGACAGAAGTACAAGTACTTACAGTTGATACTTGAAAATAGGTACAAACACACAAAGGGACGACACACATTTTTCCGCAGAAGCGCGGTTACAACGTTTCGCCAGTATTAAACTGATTTCCTCGGGCAGCAAGACATAGCGATAGAAATGTAAGTGACATGACAAATGTGCCATGTTTTGCTGCCCGAGGAAGCCAGTTTAATACTAGGAAACGTCGCGACCGCGCTTCCGTGGAAAAATGTGTCGTCCGTTTGTGTGTGTGTACATATTTACAAGTATCAAATGTAAGTACTTGTACTTCTGTCTGTTACATTACTTTGTTAGCCTAGCGGCCTGTTTCCCGCCATTCTTATATATAAAACAGTTTTTTAAGCAAAGCTTTGATTTTATAGCTATACAGCTATATACTACGACTGTACCAAGAATTCCCCTCAGCATGCAAAATACAGTAGAATCTCTTCACAAATTCGGTAATACTGAAAACCATGATATTGTAAGGCACTTAGCCATGCCCACCCAATGAATTTTGTACCAAGGTTTTTTTTGGACCTGGTGTCTATCTAAAGTTAGTTGTGACATTAATGAATTGTGGCGCAAAGTAATTTAAGAGTGCAGTCCTAATCCCCCCCCCCCCGGAGTCAGTATAGGCCTAATATAAATCCCAGGATGCTTGCAGGACATTTGGTTTGTGACACGTCTGTGTATATGTATGAAGTCGCCCGGTGAGTAGTTGCCTGGCCTACTAGTGTGGCGGTGCGCCGAAGAGGTTAATAAAAGTAAGTTTAAGTGTAAGGACTCATTAGTCATAAGTATCCAGGACTGAGTAACTGTGTTTACTCGAAAAGACAGTGGAAGAGGGAATTCAACCATAATGATGGACTGAAATGAGAATATTCCTATTTTTTTTTTTTGGTATGAGATCTGTAGCTTAAGTACGGTGGTTCGAACCATTAGGATTATTGTTAGCTCCGTTTCTATATTAACTGTACACTTAGGCGAGAGCACCCGAGAAACGAAAATGGTAACTGCATTTATGTATTGTGATGGTAATCTCTATGTAAAGTGATCTTGTTGATATTCGAACTTCCCGAGAACTAGTTTGAAATATTTCCAGTTTGAAATCTTGGAGAGAGTAAGTTTTGCGACGTAATAGCGGTACCAACTGTGGGTACAGACTCTAGAGATGAGGCTTAAAATGAGAAGAGTGTATTTGTAATTTGTAAGTCAGTGATTTGTGATTTATTGTACATAATTTGTGATTTATTTGCTCATTTAGTAACAGAAAACTAGCCAAGGAAAGGAACCTAAGTTTATTTGGATGCTCTCGAGGTAAATGTTTGTGAGAGTTGATAATTGGCAGGGGTTGCCATCTTGGGAGTGTTCCGGCGCGGACACTAATGCCGTGGAGCGGAACCTCTGGTTCTTTCTAAGCGTGCTGGTTGTCGAAGTGTGCGTACGTGCGGGAAGGTAACGTCCGCGATGCCACGTGGTCGAGAATCGCCATGTATCAGGGCAATTGATTAAAGTTTCATTGTGCCAAGCATGGGATGGCTTCTTGTGATTCATTTAGAGGTACAGGTGCTTGGAAGTAGATCGGTCAAGCCCACCATTTCCTGCTATTGTTGTTGGTGAAGGAAAGTGTAAGGGGATTAATTTTTGCAGAGTAAACCAAACGATAACCTTGAACCTCAGTGTTTCTTTATTGTATCTGGTAACCACGACGTATAACTGGCCAATCCTTACAAGTAGAAAATATATTTTTCGAACCCGCCCCAACCAACGAGATGAGTCGAGTCTCTGCCGGTGAGTAGAACATCAAGCTGTGCGGAGCAATCTCAGTAACCTCCGAGTAAAATAATGTTGTTTCAAGGTAGCCATGGCATACGTGTGGAGTCTGGTGGTCGCATCAGTACCATTACAATATAGAGAACATTAATCTGGGAACCATGGCACATTGCTATGAGATTCTATCGTACACACTAATAACTTTAGTTACATTACCTTATTACCCCTTCCGTGAATATAAAACATCTAAAAAACTATGTCTATTAAATGCTTGGACAACATAATAGACTAAGCAGACGTAAGGCTGAAATCCCAAAACAATAATCAGTTAATTTCTTTTTACCATTTGCTTAAATATAAGACATAATTAAGGGCAGAATTTTGGGATTTCAGCCTAACGTTTAATCAAAAAATGCTGTATAATGTATCTTCGGAGACAAATTTTCTTGACTGAGACTTTCCACATCATCATTTTGTGTGCCATTCCACACACACTCTCTCTTGGAGCCTGTAAACAAAGAATAACAATGATTAATCACTAATTTATTGCGCAATGCATTTTAACACAGTATATATTTTTGTACTAACCTTCTGAGAGTCTGTTTACTATTTCATAGATCATATTAATCTTACTGCTCATCTCCTTAAAGTCATCTTGTGACACAACTGTTGGTAAAGTTGCCTGCCCTTCTGTATTACTTCCTTCATGAGCCATTAATTTGACGTTCAAATTCTGGCACTTTGTTTTCACATTTTGGCACTCAATCTCTAAAAGTTTTATTTTCTGCATATAGGCAGCATTTTCAACAATTAATTTGTGATTTTCTGCTAACAACATGGTGTTCTGTTCTTTCTCATTATTTATATTCCTCATGGTATCATTTGCCGAGACCTTAAGCACCTTGTATCGCCTTTCCCAATCCAAATGAGATTCTCTTCCCGATGACTTATCTTTGTCATCAGTGGCAAAGAAATCATCTGATAGTATTTCTTCACAACTAACAGAGGATACAGTAGCAGGCTGCATGTGATTACCACCTCTTTCAGAAAGTCCTAAAACACATAACACATAAAAAATCAATAATAAAAAAATTTAATAATCTAAGAATTGGTTGTCAATATCCTTATTTAATAGAGAATTCATGTTTGAATATATGTTAACTATTTAAGTTAATTCTTCTTTTCATACAGCATGGAAGGAGTTAATGGGCAGACTTCCGTGAAGAAATTGATACCCAATAAGTCTAAAGTACCCTCTGCTTGCTTCCAAAAAAAGTTAAAAACAGTGACAAGTAGTTGTGCCAAGGTCCCAGCAACGTGACCAAGTGCCAACCTCTGTTGCTATAGCTTGGCTGCCTGCCTTGAAAGTAGCCTACTTGGCTCTCTGTCTCGGCTATACTAGGCTAACTTAGTCATGGCTGGCAACTCACTGCAAGTCATCTGGTTATTGCTTTGACTTATCTGCAGGTTTTGTTTCTACTCCCACTGCTACTGAAAATAAAAATTACTACTTTCAGTTAGATTTTTGTTCTATCTTGTATAGCAATTTATGTGCATATTTTACATCTGACTTGAAGTTACAGTTTGCCAAAGATAAATTGTTATTTAGCAGGCTTTACACTTAAATGTAATAAACATGTAGATACTGTTGTCTGCTCTTATTTCGCTGATACAGCTGCTAACCACAAAGTGTACAATGGTTTGGCAGTAAAATGTGAGTTACTGGCTATCACTGTTGTGCATAGTGTAATTTGCCAGGCAGGGGCCCGAATATGAATTCTAGCAATAATTTGTTAAGTTTTCCAGAATTTATTTTCCGTTTTACAGCTGTATGAATTCATGGTAACCACTTATACTATTGTTACATGCTAAATAACACATTTTAAATTCATGACAGTATGTATCTGTAACCTGCACAAAGAATTTTATTATTTAATTTATGTAAAATTTACATAAAAGCATTCAAAACATAATGCAAAAAAAATTAATATGTTGAAAATAGACTATCACCTTCAAACTCTTCATAACAGCTAGCATAAAATGGAATTACACTTTAAAGTTTTAATTAAATGGAAACATTTTGCATAAATTTCTGAACACAACAAAATACTGTTGACTCTATCCCAAAGCTTGAAGGGAAATGTTAAGACATAATAATCATATGTGCTTTACTTTCTTAGCTGCTTCTAGTTATTTTCCCAATCACCAGCCAACAGGTCCACAGAATCAGGCTAAATAAATATGTACTAGGTTGCACAACTAATTTGAGTTGACATAGTCCCCCCTCCCCCAATTCATGATATGCACCTAAAACTGTTGAGGGTGTCATACCCATAGGGGTTAGGTGTCTACTTCACATGTTCTTTGTCCCCATTAATGTATTTTCTCTGTGTATGTTAGGCATTTTGATGTTACCCCTAAGCACCCCATTACAATACATAAAAAAAACATATTACAGTGTAAATGTTAATAGAATGTACCAGTTAAAAATTTGTACTACCTGCACCTTATTTTTTTTTTTTTTTTCATTTTTGTTCTCTGATTCCCGTCGTGATATATTCATTCAACACATCACTTTGTGGACCTTTACGTTTTAGAAAACTTCCTTTCTTCTTATTTGCCTGGAAAGAACATTTCATAATACCTTACTCTGTGCCTTCATCTTAACAATACCAACAAAGGGAAGAAGAGAGAGAAGGGGGTTGAAATTCACTTCAAATTATAATACGTATCTTTAAGCTGTATACACGTTGTGCTGCAACATATTTTAATTCAAGAACACCAGCAAACAAGTTCATAATTGATTTAATTTTTTCTTGACATGTGGTTTTATTTTGGCTTCATGAATTATGAACATACTTGAAATATTAATCTCGTAATTCCTATAACAATTTAATTAAAAAATAAAACTAGTAATCCACCAGTAAAGTACTCATGTTGGATTTTGAAATACATTCCTATGACATTGAACAATGGACAACTTGAAAATAGGTGGAGCTTCAGTTTGTTGGGGGATACAATTCCTACCTTCATGGATACCACCACCAAACATTACCTTCATACAAACATTTGGCTTCAGATAACCCGAGTGAAACACACACAGATAAATATTATTCTTTACGCAGAATTTGTCAATGTTTTCAGGTAAATGTTGTTCTTATGAATCTGAATTTCTTAGCCATGACATTAAACTGTTTTTGAATCTGCATGTAGGACTATGAGTGCACAAGATTTTTGGTTTTTGCCAGCAGCAAACAAGCTCCATTTCCCACAATATTCCTCCCCACCATATGATGCTAGAGGACGTGTACTTCAAGTGATCCATTTAAAAAAAACTGCAATTAAAGCCAGTATGAGGATGGTCACACCTTTTATATTCATAACATTGGTCCTTACCACAGCATTTACTGTAGGTTCGAAGATCCCAATAACCTACATAAATGTTCAGAGTCATGTCACTTTATAAAATTCATATTCGAAATTAATAATCTTTGTATTTTTTAATATTTTATAATGTAACCTTTGCAAACATTCCTAATTGTGCATAAAATTTAATAAAAACATATAACTATTTTTTTTCTTACAAATACTTCTACCATTGTCTGACAAAGGTGACCTGGGTTTGATTACTGCCGGGGTCAACCAGATTTTCATACGTACGAATCATGCCAGAGACAGGTTTTCTAGGAGATCTCATGTTTTCCCTGTTATTCCTTCTCAGCACCACCTTATGTTCACATCATGTTACCCCCTCATCAGCTCTTAAGGGCGCCGTCTACTAGAATCGTGCAGAGGCGCGCAGACCTTTAACAATCCTGATTTCATTCGAAAACCATTCAACATGTTATCACACAGTTAGGCTACTAAAAGCATTTAAGGATCTTAGTACAAGTCTATAATTTTGCCATTAACTGTTATTGTTCCTAACAAGTATTTTTTTGAGTGTGAAAGTTACCGAATCGGGACTTTTGACGCTGATTTTTATGTAAGAGTAATCATTTTTACGATATTCTGAATATTATAGACCTGTAGAGCGACTCTTTCCCTTTCGTCGCGTAAGATAAAATGGTAGTGTTGTCGCTGAAAGTCCCATAGTAAAAACGGTTCAGCAGGAAGCTTGCACGCTAGTTCAGCGCTTGGCTCGTTGAGGCGACGTGACATGTGATGCGTGCTTCAAGGTCGCCCTAACAGCTCCGTCGCTTTTGAGCCTCTCGCGCACGGGTAGATGGCACCCTTAAAAGACCTTAGGTATTGAGAACCACCGCCATGTTGATGTCCAAGGCGTACAGTATGTTTTAAGTTTCAAGAAGAGACCTAATAGTCTGCTATTAACGACAAAAATACAGTTTATCTATGTAATGCTGTATTGTGTACAAATAAATAAGTTCTTTTATGTTAAAAATTGCAGTCAATAGCTTGCAGTTTGCGACAAAATCCCTGCAGCTGTAGTGTTTTGGCTGTTCCACTGGCAGCGGCAACGTCATTAGCCAATAGGATAGTTCAAGGCATCCGTGATTGGCCGATAATACGAGGGGTGGGTGGGGTCTTGCGAAACTTGCCCAGAGATGGCAACACAGCTGTCTCAATGCAGTTCACGAGAAATTTAAGATTACTGAGAGAAAAAATTTACTTGTAATAATATAACTTACCTGCCATATTATTTTACAGACTCACGCAACCATAATGCTCTATCATAGTCTTTGCCCGGTTTGGTTAAAAACATTCCAAATATTAGCTCAATAGGTTCACTTTTTTTATGCATACGAACTTCGTTCGGCTGACCTTTCAAACCTAAACAGGATTATACACAGGATCTGAAATATTAAAATAAATTTGTAGTAAGTTACTATCTCTCTGGAATTTAAATAAAATCCTGCCTGTTACAATTGATAACCAAATGGGAAACACTGCCACAACGAAAGAACCCTTGACAACTATCAAAACTTCTTTTACTCCATAATTTTAACAACTTAGGATAAACCTATGAATGTTCAAACTATGTAGGCTATTTTGAAAGTATGACACATCTTGTAAGCTTTATAGACATAGTATGCAAGCCTTATTCTTAACAGTAACTCCAACCAATGTATGCCACAGTCGCAGAAGTACAAGTCTGGACACTCGCCTATCTACCAATGTATTTTGCTTGACCTCCTTGTTGTTTGGCTGTAGTTCACCAAGTTACCGAGAATGTTGTACTTTTTATCGCTGTAATCTGGGCAGCTGGATTCCAACTCCGCCCACTTTTTTCCAGTGTTTACATTATAAAGTAAATAAAGATTTCTGGAGCCATGCTTTAAAATTGTGAGCGAAGGAAGTAGGCTATTTCATTAGTTAATAAAATATATGTTTTGATAAATTTTTTATCTCAGTGGGAGGGAAGTGGGCGGAGTTTGAGTCCGACCGCCCCGATTGCAGCAGCAAAAATGCATAGCATCTACGTGAACTTGGCGAACTGCAGCCAAACAACAAGTGGGGCAAAGTTTTCAGGTGAGTGTCCAGTCCTGTTCTTCTACGGCTGTGATGTAGGCATACACATTGAACAATACATGCAAATATAAATTTAGCAAACAAAAGTCTGGCCAAATTTGTGGTTTACCCTATCATACAATAGTAAGGATATCACAAGAACACTCAAATTAATCTTTAATTACAAAATATTTTGATTTACAACTCACCGTCCATGGCTCTAATACTTAATTTCATATATCCTTCCCCACTAGAGGACTTTGTTTTAATGCAATATATTTTATTGATATCAAAATCCCTTTTGCTGCATGGAGTATATGGTTGCATACTTCTCCCTCCAGTTCTTACGAACAATTTATCGATTGGAACCACTTTCATAGTTCTTTGTATATAGTGAAACATCACAGAAACCAGCAGTGGCCTCCGTGAAGCATTATCCATTGCCAATGCCTGCAAAATAAAAGCCATACTTTAATTAGGAAAAATGGTTTGCAAATTACTATACCTAAAAGGTATGAACTGCTCATAACGTCAAAAGGCTGGTCTACAATCTGCTTGGCTTACACTACATATTGTAACAAACTTGGCACAAGAAAATTTCTGTCAACTAGAGGTGGAAATGAAAGTCAACTGTGACTGTCACTGTACCTGCCAGTAACTAAAGGATGAAAAAATATCAGTGTCAAGTCACAGTGTATTGCAGCCAGCTTGTTCACACTTTAAAGTAGAACATTTTGGTACTTTTAGGATCAGGAACTACACAATTTTTGGAACAAACATTTTGTATAACTTATTTACAATACATGGTAACAGTATGGAATAAAGATATAAAAAAAATAGCCTGAAAATTGCAAATTGCATTGTATCCTGATTTGGTTCAGACTTCACTTACCTACCATTCCTTTGTTAATGTAACCCTCTTAATTTTGTTTATACACGTAACCAAGAATTGGTTTGTTCACCTGTAAGTACCGCACTTCATTCATTTTCATTCCATTTATTTAGCCTTCTTTTAATCCCATTTACTGTCAAATAGACAATGATATGGAAGTAGTCATAGTAATAATTGTTCAAGTTAGATGTGACATGTATATTGATATACTGTATTTGTCATAAAAACACTAAGAAGTGTTCAGACACATGTCAAAAAAGAAAAGAAAACTATTACAAAAATTGATTTTAGACGTATAGTTTATTGATGAAAAATGTTTCTAGCGACGTTCTAAGTAGTTCTACGTATTTTTTTTGTTAGGTTAGGAAAATTGATCATGTATAATATGATTAACTAACCACTACGTACACGTGCACGTGCGATCAACCAAATCCAGACAATTGTAAAATAAAACCAGTACAATTATTTTTGATATTTTATTAATTTTAAACAAACACTTACTTCTTCATGTGTAACAGAACAGTCATCAGACATCCTCGGATCCTCGCAATGGTAGACACTGATACTTTGTGCCACGACAATCAACGACAGAGAGTAGAGGCGGGACAAGAATGGACGAGGACGAAATTATTTGCTGGTTTTACATAAGCAACTGGAAAAAAAAATCTGTGAACAATGAACAAAGAAATTGCTCCAGCATAAGATTGCAAAATCACGATTTTTCCCGCCTAGTCAAAAATTAAGTACTGCTGCTTGAAGGCGCAGCAGTGTTGCCACGAGTGTAATCTTTTATGACCAAAAATTCAGTCAGAAACATCTCAAATCCTGTTAAAAACAACAAAATGTATACAATAATGCTAAATATTAAAATCAATTAAAATCAACTGTAATATTTAATAAGTTCAATATCTTTTTTGGCTTGATAATTTTGTAGATAACAACCATTTGGAAACAAACTGTGTTGGTGACACTGCAGATACATCTTCTCTCTGCTGTTTACAGAGTAAAAACGTACAACATCACGTACTTTGTTTCACATACAGTGCAAATGAAATTATAATAATCATTTAGAGTAAACGTTAGAAGCATCGAGAAATTAAGCGTACAGCTTATATTGGAAGCTTAAATGTTTCTTGTTTATCAAAAAAACAAATGGCTGAAAACTTAGATAAGTAAAGAAATCTTAAAACTTTTTATATTTTTTTAAATTTTATTTATTTATTTAACATTTAAATACATAAACAAGAATACATTCTAGTAATATAAATGTGTGTACTTGAGCAAAAGGTTTGCTCTAGGTGGAGACACAAAATTCTTACACTGCGATAGAAGGTATTAGTGAACATACAAGATGTATCAATGTACCAAATGTATCATCCATATGTTTTAATTGCAGTAGCATACTGAAGTAGATAACATTAACACAATAACAAACACATATAGGTAGCCTATGCAGACACTTACGTATACAGGGATAGAGCTAACTTCAGTCGAGTTACAGTACCAAGGTACACACACATTAGCACATATACATGCATACACACACAAGCTGTCTAAAATAATACCATATGTTTATGTACAGCGGTATACTAAAATAGAAAAAAACAGTAAGAATTATACATATTTTGGTATTATATAGCCAAACATAACTGCCTACATACACACACAACATTACATTAACACTCATGGACACACATACCTAGACACTAGAGCAGATATGTACACTTATGTAAAATGTAAAAACTGGTTAAGGTAATCTATCTTTTTAGAAATAGAGGCACACTGTAGTACATTCTTTATGCATTTAACACTAAGTTTAGAGCGCATGTTCAGGAATAGCATAGGCCTACCAGAAAATGCAATGACAGTATTTGCTCACAAGAGAAATACGCATGGTCGTAAAGAAATCACTTAGAATGTTTCGGGAATAAGGTTAAGGGTAATAATGTTGTCCCAGTTTTTTATAGTGTCCATAATACAAAGTTTAGCCTTTCTTTAAAGCGAATTTTATTTAATAATCTTCATTTATTCAGGAAGTGAGTTGAAATATTTGATGCCAGAGAAGGTTAAATCATAGTAACCATAACTTATTTTAAATAGAAGTTTCCACATTCTCTGGTTGAATAGGTGTGAAGTTGTTTGGATTTAAGTTTTGTATTATACGTCAGTCCATGAATGGCAGTAAATGTATTTAGATGATATAATCCTCTGATAGCCAATATGTTATTATTAACAAACAGGCCCTGTGTATGATACAGTTTGTTTGGACCAAACACAGTATTTAAGGCTCTGTTTTGTGCAGTTTTAAAGGCTTAAATACATATTGAAGAGTATTTTACAAAAAGCAAAGTTAATATGTTCTATCTTAAAAATACTAAGGTTTTCAATTACAGCAACATGAATTTAGAGAATGAGTTACATACTTTTTTTTTTTGGGGGGGGGGGGCCTTTTATCTCTGTTGTATAGATTATTTTTTGTCAGTTGTCACTGATATACACAACACTAATTGTATGGTAATATATTCTAGGCCTATACAACTTGTAAATTCATTGACCATAATTTTGCTGTGTATAATGTGTATGTAATATGTAATAATTCCTTCCTTATTTTAAACTAACATTTGTATGTGTAAATTCATATATGTGTAGTATATATTTATATATGTATATACAATTCTACTATACTTGTAATTATTACGATATGCTTTACATGTTTGTGCTGACAACTCCTAGCACATCTGTTGTGCGCTACTGGAGGCTGAATAAATAAAAAATAAAAAAACCTTAGATTAAGCTTTGATACTGTAGATGGCTATGGATCAAAGATTAGTATGCTTGGATCTTAATTCTACTAGGCACTCCATGCTCATGGAGTCTTGAGTTTTCTGATGGCTCAAATTGCAGGTAATATTTTTTAGAGTAGATGATCACAGTCAACTGTCCACGTGAGGTGTTTATCAAAAATTAAGCTTAAGTACTTTAAGTTAATCGCTTCATTAACTGGTATATGGTTAAATAATGGTTTGACAGTGGAGGTTAATGTAGATCTAATGGTAGGTCCCTACTGAATATTACATAAGAAATTTTCTTTGCATTAAACATAAGTTTATTTAATGTGAAATATTCACCTAATGTATGTATTCAGATCACCCTGCAAAAGTTGAAGAGTTTGGTTAATGTCTTTGTTGCATTTGTAGAAAACAGCATTGTCAGCATATGGTTGTAATTCGCCATTGAGCTTAATAATAATATTTATTATAATAACCTCTTGCAGTTGGGCTCTCGCCCGGTGTCAAGCTCACATGCCTCACTCTCCCTCCAGACTTCTCCTGAACAAACCAACCCTGTCAACCCTCACCAGCTCCTCTATAAGCACATTCCACTCCCTCACTGACCTCACTATCATTGACTGCCTGCCCCTCTCTGTCCTCTCTCTCTCTGTAATCACCCTTAATTAAATGGGAACCTAACGTTCCTCATCCTCCCTCTCCCTTCACTATTCTGAACAACCTAACAAGCCTCTCCACCCTTCGCCTGTCCTTCAAAGTACTCCAACCCATTTCCTTCATCATCACTGATGGTCTGTAATTACCTTCATCCTCTCCCTCCTGCCCTTGCCTTCTCCACCTGCCCTTTGCCCATCTAGCCACTCTCCTCTGAACCATCTCCAGTTCCTGCACCTCCCCTTCCATGTAGGGATCCCAGTCTGCCGCTGCATATTCCAGCATCGGGCGTACCATTGAGATGTATGCCTTCTCCTTCACTCCACCACTGACCCCGTTCAGAGCTCTTCCCAGCATTCCCAGGGCCCTTCTTCCCTTAGAAACCACTCTCTTCACCTGTCCCCTCCACCCAAGGTCTTCTTGTAACACCACCCCTAAGTAGTACTTGCATTCTGCTGCCTCCCCTATCTCGTGCTCTCCCCATCTGTATGTCTGCCTGCTCTTTGCCCTCTTTTTAGTTAGTGAATCGCGCTATCTTTGTTTTCTTGACATTAATCTTCATTTTATTGGTTTCCGTCCATTCCAGTACCCGATTAATGTCTGCCTGAAAGTTGTTTTCTCACCTACTTCCGAACAAAGTACACAGTCTTTCGTGTCCTCAAACACAGACAAATACTGAGCCTGCAATAATTCTGCTTTTTCTTATTCAATGGTTATGGTCAAACCATCATTCCCAGTAAGTATTGGAATTCCTTTCTCTCCACCTTTCACCCTTTTCAGATAACCGAAGAGCTTCCGCCATCCTTTGCTTTTTCCCTCAACCATGATGTTGCCCAAGTATTCGTCCTTTGCAGCTTTTATCTTAGTTTCTAGCTCCTTCCCTATCTGCTTCATCCATACCCTAGCATGTTCAATTTCCCCTCTCCTATATCTTGCATGCAACTGCCTACACTGCCTCTTCAGCCTCTTAATTTCTCTCCCATAATATGGTGGGTCCCTCCCCCAGCCGTTATTATTTTCCTTGGGACAAACCTCACCAACATAGCTTCTATGATCTTTCTAAACTCTTCCCACAGGCACTCCACATTCTCCCCTTTAGCCCAATTATTATACCTATCCCTTAGGAAGTGTTCCACCCCTTTCCTGTATCCTCGTCCATATTGCCACACTACCCTATCTTTGGTTTGAACAGCTCCCCGAACGTTTGACAATATTGCATTAATTGAACACTAATGTGTAATTTTGTTTACAGATTCAATTTTAATCTAGGTACTACACAATTAGGTCCTGGTAACATGACCGACACTTTCCTTGGTAGTAGAGGGACATATTAGAGACGAAAGAAACGAGTAACTTACCTTCATAAGAAGTTGCACAACAGTTGCTCCACAGACTGCAGCCCAACAACCCTTCAGTTGGTAAGTAGTAATTTTTTTTATTATATCATAGGGTAAAGATCAAGAGTAGCTACTCTTGCAACAATCGTAACAAAAAACTCCTAGAATCTAATAAATTACGTTCGTTTTACCAAAAAACTACAGAAACAATGCGTCGCAACCTATAACCAATGACTTATTCTGGAACTCTCAGGGAGAACATTCAGATTTTCGTATTCCAATTGCAAGTTACACTCGCCGACTACGTACCACGAGCTGTTTTTACAGCTCTGTCTCTAGAGACAGGGTTCTGCATTTCAGTGCAAATATGACAGACATAGCAAACAACATTGGTTTCAACAACAAATAAACAGTAGTTGTTCTAGAATTAATGTAATTGTCAGATAGTAGCTCAGAAGGTCAGCAATTCTATTTCTGGTGCAGTCTGTATTTACCATGTACCAAAATAAAGCAGAAACACATATAATGACAGAAATGTACTGATTTTTTTATGGGAAAATATGGAATACGACTTAGGCCTTTGTAAATGCATATATTTTTTAAAATCTGAAACTAAATTAGTTTATTTTATACTTTTTCGTTTTATTATTACCAATTAATGTTTTGTATCTCGAAGCCCCAGCGATAAAAATATTTCAAGCAGTCGTCACATATTCTGTAAACAGCATCTCAGGTTACATTGGTTTACAAATATAGGTTATATTCAAATTTTTTTACAAAAAGGGTGTGGAAGTTGTAATACCAGTTGTTGGTATAAATTTAATGCATGTTTTATCTCAACAATTTCTCTGGCATAGATTCTTGGACTTTTTGACACAATTTTCGCACTAGTAGCTATAATTATGATCTTTTCATTACTTACCTATTTGACAACACTTTTTAAGACAAAAGTCTTCGTTAAAAGAAAATCCACAAATTGTGACACATCCAAGCAAAACAAACTATACAAAGAGTGTAAATAGCCATTAACATACTGATAATTTCTGCCGGAATATATATGAACGCATGAACATAGGCAAAATTTCACAATACGTCCGCACCACGGTCTATGAAGGTAGAGGTCTTGACACTGAGGAATAAAATGTGACTCCTTCTTGTCGCCGAGCGTTGGTAGTAATTTAGTGGAAGATTGGTCTTGTTTTTGTATTTGGCTTAGCTTAAAATGTGAAGTTGTTACCGGAATTGCGAGTATTATGTCGAAGAAAAAAATGGGAATGTAATTTTTTATTGGAATACATTTTTTATAACAGTAAAATTTAATTTTTCAATATTTTACATGTAGATGCACATTGCAACGTTTCTCAAATTTTGTAGGGCACAGAATGTAGTTTTTGTTCGAATGTGTTCACTAAAACAATAATACACAATATATTCCTTCAGACTACTTTTATAAACAGTTCCACACATGCCAATGCATTTATGGACACGGAACATGTATATACTATATCAGCTTACCTTATTAACATTATTTTATGTAAATAATTGCCAACATGTTAAAACGCGTGATGTAAACAAGACAAATCTTCCACCAAATTACTACTAGCGCTCGGCGACATGAAGGTGCCACTTTCTCTTGCTGGAGAGCATAGGCAGTGTCAAGACCTCTACCTCTTAGACCGTGGTCCGCACTTAATGCATCCTACCACAAGACTGTCTCTACCTTAAAAATTGATTGCTCCAATGAAGAAAAATAATCAAGGTCACATGATTTTAGTTGTTCCTCCTCACTTCTGCAAATGATTCTAATTAACTTACTTTGCCAGAGCGCTAATATGGCTTCGACTTAATAAAAATAATCATGGCAAAAGCAGTAACCAGCCCAAAAAACTTAGAAAATTAAAGAAAATACGAGCAAAGTTAAGGTTCGTCACTGTGCCTCCTTACTGGATATGATGGTACATAATATGAAACCAGCTCTGATTCTACAGTATTTGCATAAGATTTCACCAGGATGAATTAGCACATAGTTTTAAATGACTGTTTAAACTTATCTTGAACCACCATTATCCATGCTATTAGAATCTGCTTAAAGCATTTTCCCCGAATTTTGTGACAGTAAACCCTACATTTTTTTTTTACTATTTCTCTTGAGTTACTATTGGAAAAATTCTTGTTCCTTGGTTTAATGTGGCCAGTATAAATGTAAGGTGAGGTACTTCATTCATGATTGCCAAAAACCAACAATCCAAGTCAACAACAATTTTTGAACTGCACACACAACTCCACTTTGAGAGCAAGAATGTTGAAGGCATGACCTAATTGGCCATCACAAGATATTGACCAAACACAATGCCTGAAAACTCACTCATGGATTCATGAAGAAACATATTTGCTGAAATATGTAGCTTCGAGACTTTTCATCTATTTTAATAGATAAATAAATGTAAACAGTAGGTTTGAATGCACCAATCAGTAGCATGGAATTTTGTTTTCCACGACTCTGGTGGGTTGCATTTTGAAAATGTCTTTAAAATGGAGAAAAAATTTAATCAAACGTAACGTAAGTTAAGTTTTTTTTTTAATTTTATGGAAGCATAGGTTGAATTTAAAATAAAAATTAATACATTAACAGATTGGTGTGCTTAATACAGAGACTTAAAACAATAGGCCTACCTAACGTTTAACAAAACATTGCTGCAAATGTAAGAATTTCATAGATTTTTCAACTGAATGAATAGGGCAAATTAGAGATGGGAGTCGCAACACAATTTTGTCACTGCGACAAACTGCGACCGGAGACACGAAAGTCGCAGTTCCAAATGGCTGTGACTTTATTGCTGATGAATTTCAGTTACAAGCTTTTTTATACCTTCATTCCATGGAAGTGACAGTCAAGATTTCTCATAACATAAAGAAAACGTGGTGAAACGCTTTGACGATATACTGATTATATAGAATTTTATACTATGTTCGTGAATAAAAAAGGAAAAATAATACAACATAATCACATTTGAAAAGCGTTGCGTTCCTTCAAAATAACCAGAACATATTGTTCTGCATGTCGCAACTATTAGCGACTTCTTCTATGTCGCATGCCATGCAGTTCCTTCTCTAAGAGCGAAGCACTGTCGCTGCTAAGCGTATATGCGACACGCCACTTGAACAGCTACGTCAATCCCTGTCGCGACTAATGACGCATCAACTTGTAACTGCTGTGTTGTCGCGGCTAGTCCTTGTGAGCGACCGATTGATCGCTTGTCCCGGCATACATCGTGCAGCGACAAGGTACAGCAGTGTCGCGAACATTGAGTCGCGGCATAGAGAGATGTAGCTGTTCAAGTGGCGTGTCTCATATATGCCTAGCAACGACAGTGTGTCGATCTTCGAAGAGGATGGAGTAACTTGGGGAAGCTTGTCGCATGTCGCAGATATCTGGTCGCGGCCCAGTGCGTAGCCAACTGTCAGTTGCTTTTTTTGGACTTTTAGAAGCCAAAAGCAATACAAATATTTTGTGAAATTTCTATACATACGAAAGTTTGTACTAAATATTTCATTAATAAAAAATTCTATCTTTATTTATTCTGCACTACAACGTACAGCAAATTATGCTGTTATCCCTTTGTTCTCATCAACTGATATTTGTTGTACCAGTATGTTAAATAAATCCATTTTTAATATTTACATGTTAAAATTCAATGATAATTATTGTAAAGGCATGGCAGTCTTCTAATCTGCAGGAACTTAAGGTACGGGCAGAGGGTAACAGATGGCGACATAAGCGGCCATGTATATTGAGGTATCGATGACGCATGAACAGCTTGTCGCAGTTTCGACCCGGCCCTGCTTTTTTTAGACACTGTCGCTGAAGCGACAAGTGACATGCCTTGTCGCAGCGACAAAATGTCTGCGACAGTATATTTTCCCCATCCCTACTGCAAATCGCATGACATCACTTGGGGCAAAAATTGCTTGGTGGGAAGTCACGTTTTCCTCGTTAAAGCGAAGCCAATTACATTATTAACAGTGCCTGTGTTTTAATTTAGTAGTTGTAAAATGACTTGCAACTGCAATACGTTTGTTCGTTTGCCTTACACTTTATCATTTGTGTAAATTTTTTGGCTTGCTTTTTTGTTCCTAATCTGAAAATATGATAGACTTATAAACGTAAAATATGTCTGCGTACGAATATGTTGGCTCATTGCTATTTGGCCAATCGTAACTCAAAGGGTTCAACTTTTTAAGGATTATAATTATCGACTATAAACGTTAATTCAAACTTGGAAAATCTTGTAACTATGTCTTTAACTAAATATTTGTGTATACATAATAATACCCTATTCTTTCTTCTGAGCTACCAAAGGTGTTTACAAAAAATAACCTGCTTGTGTAACTCGGTAGGTCTATAGTCTGTTTCATTTAAGGTTTCTGGATTGACACTTCTGATTGTGCAAGGTGGTGATCAGGTTTGCAAAATCAAATTAATGCGTAAAAATTATTACTGGTTACATTTCCTAAGTTGAGTGATAAAGTGTTTGAGTCTGCGAGTACAATTGTTAGTATCAGTAGCAAATTAATTTAATTATTGTGACATGTAAGGTACACATGAAAGAAATCGGTTATTCCTAACAAACAGTGAATTGGTTCATGTTGTTCACATTGCTTGAGTGAGTCTACGAGTAAAATATTTCTTTACCAGGATAAATATATTATATTGTTGTAACACATAAGGCACAGGTGGCTGGAAAAGGGCTATGTGTAGCACATTATTGAATATTTTGTACATGTACTGGTGTTTTGATATGTTTGAAATTTGTATGTGTTGGGATAAGCAATGATTGGATGGTCAGTTTATTTCTATAACTGATGATAGTATAAATCTGTTCCATTTCAGTATTGTATTTGTTTGTTAAAATAATTTGTTATTTGTGTGCAAGTTTAACATTCTTGAGATTGCATATTGGTATGTTTATTCTTAGCATGATAGGCTCTTACATTAACTTAGTTATAATATTTTTACTTAATGTCAATATTTAACAATGCTTATTCGATAGATTTAGTCATTTTAATTGTAGTTGTATTCAGCCTCCGAACACAAAAAATACTCGTGAAAGACATAATACTATAGGTGTTCCTTCCTCGGTAGTAAAGTAAAACATCAGAAATCCACTGGACTGACTTAACGTAGGCAAATAAAAATATTTTAACCATTCTCTATTTTTTCCCTGGCATCAATAATTTAAAAAATATATAAATGAGAACACAAAAACTTAATTCTAATGACATTGCAGATCCAGCTTCATATTTCGGTCAATGTATGGCAAACTAAAATATTTTTCCTGATGATACAATATTTCCTGACATTTCCCTGCTTTCGAGGTTTTCCAGGCATGTGGCAACCCGAAGTAATGTAACGTACTGTATTCTGGCAAGTTGCTATTTGAAAATATCCCTAAGTTATGTATTTACATGAACAAAACACATCGTATGCTTATCTGTAAATTGTATTCATGTACACCTATTTATGTTTTTTATATTACATAATCTGGAAAAATTGTTAGTAATATCCATTTTTTTAAGTAAGTTATTTAGCATTTTAATTACTCTTTTGAAGATAGAATTGGTAACTAGTTGTAAAACTTCAAAAAATGTCTTTAAAATAAATAAAGGAGACCTAATAAGGTAGGTTCAAGAGGGATTTTTGTTCAAAAACTTGTTAATTTAAGGAGATTTGTGAATTAATTGTCAACCACAGTGTTAAATGTTGCAGGACTCATCGAAGATTGATTCAGATTGTCAGTTCAACACTTCTGTCTCAAACGGTTTCTCACCTTTTGCTGCCAGTACTGAAGATAATGGTGCAACTTCCTGTTGCAAAACAATAAGTACGCTTAAAGTTTCACCTTGCAACAGCTCTGAAAATCTGATTACTTCACATGGGACTATGAGTGACAAGATTGATGGTAATATAACTGCACATATACCTGCATTTGAAACAGAAGCCTGTGAAAGTGTTCATACCAGGAGTATTGGTAAATTTGCATGTGACACTGTCTATACATTCAGTTCAGTATCTTTGAGTGACATTGACAATAGCAAATTATTGAATGATGTCATCCAGGAACATGAAAATAATGAGGTTCTGTATGTAGTGGGAAGTATCTGTGAAATTTCTGGTTCTGAGAACAGTCAACCTGATGAAGAAATTACTGAGGCTAATATTGAAGACAATGGTGCAAGTTCTCATTGCAGACCAACAGGTACAATTTCACCTCATAACAGCTAAGAGAAAATGGTTTCTTCACAAGACACCATGAGTCACTTGCTTGATGATAATATAACTGTAGAGATGCCTTCAGTACAAATTGATGACTGAAAGTATTCGTAGTAGAAGTATTGGTAATGTTTCATGTGACACTTCAATCAGTTCAGTATCTTTGAGTGACTTTGACAATAGCATATTATTGAATGATGTCACCCAGGTACATGAAAATAATGGGGTTCTGTATGTAGCTGGAAGTATTTATGAAATGTCTGATTCTGAGAACAGTCAACCTGATGAAGAACTTGGTGGCATAAATGATTCCACTGATACCGAAAATTCTGACAGTCATAATTTTGGAGATTAAGTGAACTCTGATACAGATAGTGATGATGGTGAGAGAAGCTTTGCTTTACACAACAAATCACTTTCAGTACCCATTTATATTTGTGGTGAGAGACAGGTTCAAGGTATACTTATTCAGTGGTTGGCCACATTTGTGAGATATTCGTGGTCATATGAAGTTCTGATTTGTGCTCTGTGTAATGAGAATCACACTCTAGGATACAAGGCACTTCCTACTTTAAAGTATTTGTTGTGGAAGACCTTGAATTGGAATAATCAAGGAGTCACTTATCATGCATATTGTCCTAATGGTTTTTCATACTTAGGTAAGTTTCAAGAATACTATCCAGACCAATGTAGGTGTGGCGTAATTCACACAAAACAGTCCATTAAGCAGTTTGTCACAATTAGTCTCAAAAGTCAATTACAACACCTTTTACAGCAGCCAGCATGATAGCTTTGCTTCAGTACCGTGAGACGAGATTAAAAAGTGATGCAGATGCATTTGATGACATTTTGGATGGTGTTGCTTACAAGTACTTGCAGCAGCCAGGTCAAGTGCTCTCATTTCCCTACAATTATTCATACGTTTTTAATACAGATGGCTGTCAGTTAACAACAGGATCCTTTACAACTATATGGTCAGTGTACATTTCCCTTAATGAACTACCTCCAAATTTAAGGAAAAAGCATATGTTGTTAGCAGGTGTTTGGGTGGATGATTTTAAACCAGATATGAACATTTTCCTTAAACCTTTTGTAGCGGAAGCTAATTATTTATCCACTGTTGGTGTGAGCTGGAAACCTGATGGTATGAACACTATCCACAGCAAAGTTATACCATTCGTTTGTTGTGTTGATTCGGTGGCGAGACCCTCAATGCTGTCAATGATACTGTTTAATGGTGAATATGAATGCACATTCTGTTATGCAAATGGCATTTACATGAACGGGAGCATGAAGTATCCTGTTTCACTTGGTGTGTCAGAATTGAGGACCGATAGGGAAATTAAGTGTGACATAAGTCGAGCATTTGAATGTAATATACCGGTGAGGGGTGTAAAAGGGCCATCAGATTTAATGAATTTAAGTCATTTTGACCTTGCAGTAGGTTTCGTAGTTGACAGTATGCATGCAATATTTGCAGGTACCATAAAGCAGCATACAGAGTTGATATTGTCATCATCTGGAAAGCCTTATTATGTTGGAAGTCCTGCAGGCATGCATATAATAGACAGAAGGTTATTATCTATTAAGGCGCCGACAGTGATAACCAGAACACCTCGTACCTTAAGGCAAAGGAGAAAGTGGAAATGTTCAGAGTGGCGCAATTGGCTGTTGTATTATGTAGTGCCATGTTTGCTGGATATTCTTTCACAGAAGTATCTGAACCATCTGGGTCAGTTATCAGAGGCAGTGTATATATTGTCAAAAGATTCGGTCACTCTTTCTGATATTGACAAAGCAGAGAATTTACTTCACGTGTACTGTAAGCTATATGAAAAATATTTTGGTCGTGAAAGTATGACTTATAACATACATCTTCTTCTCCATGTTGTAGACAGTGTGAGAAATTGGGGCCCACTATGGGCTCACACATCGTTTGGATTTGAATCCTGGAATCACAAATTAGTGAAATGTGTTAAGTCTACACGAGGAGCTATCAAACAATTGGCTTTTAGATTCCTCATCAGTAAGTTAGTACAGAATGTTGTTCATGACCCAAATGTGGATGAGTCAACACGGATGAGAGTTAATGACATTTTAAATGATAATAACATAAATAACTCAGTTCAGATAGGGGGAAATGTTTTCCTTGGAAAAAGTGTAAAGAGGTTGGTGACTGATGAGGAAGCATATGCTTTACAGCAAAAGGGCAAGAATTGTGATTAAGGGTGTACATTATTACTCCGTTAAATATTTGAGGTTGAAGAAAGCAAATAATACTTCACTTGCTACAAAAGATAGGCATTGTCATTGTGTCCAGTCAGTTGTACAACTAGAGGTTAGAAATTCAACATTATGTGGAATGTTCGTATACTCATACTTTAATTGACATCCACTTGATAGTGCAAGGCATGTAAGCAAGTGTGATATTTCACAAGATTTGTCTTTTATTTTCTGTCATGAGGTCCACCTTCCTGCTTTGGAAATGGAATTTGCTCATGGCGTGTATGTTATACCCATGTCAAATTGTTGGGAGAGAGATTAATAACGTGTGAACTTTGCCACTAGGAATGTAGGCCTACAGTTTGTTGTAAATTACAGCAGAAATCCTTTTTAATGATCCTCTTGGAACATATGTTGAGGTGTTTATTGGTTGTAATTAATGGTAAAATTGTTTAGTTTGTAAAAATGTAAAATACTGTTTACTCATACATGAAACTGCAGTGTATGGCTCAATACATTCCTTCGTGTTTGTGTGTCTGTCAAGAAGTACCAGCCTGTGAGTACTTCAACCCTCTATTTCCATATTTTTAACTTGACAAATTCAAAGTTATATTTGCAGAAGTATTGTTTAAAACAAGTAAAAAAGTAGGACCTTGTCCTCATTTATGCACATACTGATGAAACAAATTACAGCACATTTTATACATTATGCAACCTGTACACACTAGTCACTTACTTAGTCTAAAAAGTCCTTCATATGATTTCTTACACTTCCGACGTACACATTTTGTATTGTTGACTGCATCTTTCTCAATGATTCGTAATTGTTAATCATTTTCAAATTTAATTTTTTATAAAATATGGAAATGGCAAAATGGCATATGAGCATTGTATATTGTTGGCACAATAGACTGTTTTTCCTCATTGCCAACATTATTTTGACCTTGAACTGGAAGCCAACAATTTACATCAATTCCATAACTGTGTGTATTTTTCAACAGTTGTGTTGTTTATATTGGGAATGTGTTGCAAGTACTCTTGTACTGTTAAATGATAGCATGTCGATATTGAAAAGAGTTGGTGAATGATATTTATGGAGCAGCACTGGACTGCAAGAGTAGATAAAATGGGAGAGCCCTAAAAAATAAGTGACCAACATCATCTGGCATGGTTCCAACTTGGGAAAATTCCAACTGACCCGGCTAGGGACTAAATCTGGAATACCTTTGTTGGAAGCTAGTGATCTGGAGGCCAATTCTCATTCAGATCGGCGTTAACTACAGTCCTGTTAACACTAGTGGGATTCGTCGTTTGTAGCTGGACTGCAGCTCGATTCTCATTTGGGGCAACCGCGAGTTAACAGAAGTTCTAACTGGACTCCTGCTCGATCTAGCAAGAGATGTTTTAAATACAATTCTCATCTAGACCGAGCAGCTGTCTAACGGGACTTTTAACAGGACCGGCCTAGCGTAGGCACTGCGGGCTGCGGTAAGCAATTTAGCGAACCTTGTTAGCGAGTCTGTTGAGTTACATTTACAGAGGAACTGCCATATTTATTTGAAATATTTGTGTGCGCCGACGAAGATTTTGGGATTTTATATTCGAGGAGGATCCATTCTAAAATTGTGCACCTACATTAAGCATAATTTTACAAATGATTTGTGCATTATGTGTTCACATAGGCGTAAAAATACGCACTCTTGTAATATCCATCGTGTACCTGACACGATTACATACGTACGTTCGTAAATATATAGGCCTAGTTTATTGATAGTAGCTATTGCATAAAATAATTCACTAAATATAAATTTACCAGCGAGTACAATAATTTTACAACAATATAAACATTCGTTACACTCATGTAAGTAAAGATTTTGATTTGTAGATTAGGTTGAAATAAACTGCTCTGTTATTCAAATTCGTACGTGCAAACATAATGTTTAGTCAACAGCAATGCACCACTCGTGTTTAATTTCAGACATATCATACTTGAGTGTAAAATTATGTGATCCTATGTTAAAAAAATGGCAAAGTTAAATTGTTAAAAATAATGTCCCAGTACTAGGCCTACTGCATGTTTAGAGGTTAGAGACAGAGGTAAGTTGTTGATTCTGATGAAAGTCATAACTGAAACTTTATTAACCATAGAACAATATACATTGTTATGGGTTTCGTCACACCGTAAACAAAACGACACATTAAATTATATACTATACATCTGCAAGCGTTTTAAAACACTCTATTAAGTTAATGAAATTTAGTACTTGAATTATAGTCATTGAACATATGTATGCCATTGACGTTGTCAAGTACAGAAAATCAGTCCGGTATAAACTCACAATCAGTTAATGTTCTTTCCAAGAATTTGTTAAAATCATAATGGGGATTATTTAGCAGTCGAAGCCCACCACAGTTACAAAATCACGCACCAACTTCTTTGTCGATTGTCTTTTCTTTCTTTACAAAAGAGCACCGTTATTCTCTCATTGGCCAGCGAGCGAAGTCTTGCGCTTGGGTACACTATAATTCACGGAACTCGCAGACAGCCTCGTACAGGGTTGATGGTTATTCGCTTACATTTAACTGGACCAGTTAAACCACGAAATGTAGTGGGATCCCGCTAAACGAGAATCATAACAATTCCGCTACAAGCGGTGAACACTGTTAGTGTAACAAGACTCCAGTTCAACCCCAATTTGAATGAGAAGTTTGTTACTAGGTTATCAACCTCTACATAACCTGTGAAGTGGCACTGTGGCGTCCACAGCACACACACACAAGCAGCACACGTGTCTTACTCTCTAAGCTGCCAGCTAACAACTTCCCAGGAGTGCTCGTGGCGCTGAGGATCAGGCCGGCGGCACCTCGCTGACAAGACACTGGCCAATAGCGTGCCGTGTGCTTCAGGGTGCCACGCACCAGACTACGTACACACTGCGTGCACCACAATACCTTACAATACTGTATTTTAGAGAGTTATATTACACAACGAGTAAACATTTAAAAATCTGTCACCACACAGTTCTATAGTTACGTTTGTTTTCAATGACTAGATTTTTAAAACCCTTATGATGAATTACATATATTCAACTATCTGTAATATTTTTCAACGTATCGATCCATAATCCCTTTAAGCAAGCAATTAACACCACAAAATAGACAACGGTTCATGTTCTTGAGGCTGTGCAAATCGTTAGCACAACACAGTCTTCCTTTTAGCTTCAGCTATACCACACTAAATGCTCACTAACAATAGGGTGCATGGATTTTACCCCGACAATGGAGGATCTGGGGAAGTCGTCACCCCACTCACTACCCGTGTTTTCCTAATCGTAGAGTGCAGGAGCGGTGAAAGGAAAGAAAAAGTGATAACTTCATTTTGTTGCTTTTCACCTCATTTCCCAAACCCCTGGTTCAAGCTTTGAAGTATCGACGGTTGACAATTGTTTATGATCTCGACCTCTATAGTGAAGCTATTTGCACTGACCTGCGGAGCAAGGGATTCTTGACTTGAGAACCTGGCAAAGCTTAGGCATGAATTTGTGTTCCTCAATTTTTAGATACAAAACTACTAGACTGCCATATTTTCTAAAGACTATGCTGTCAACGAGTTGTTAAACCTACTAAATCAATAAACAACATATTTAGTATACATTAGAATAAAATTGGCGAACATGTTCCATTCACATTATAGCATTTAGTGGGCGGGGAATGGCCCCCTACCCCCCCTTTTGTAGGCAAGTCTATGCCAGTCCATTAGGAATGCTGTGACCCCTCAAGCCGCAGTCCAGTGCCTAACCGACTACACTACAGGGACTGGTTGACAAGTTGTAGTGGATCACATTACAATAAAGGGTTTATGTCTACCATGTGTGCATTTCAGCTTTCTGCTTCACATAATTGTCGTAATTCACTACATGGCATTTTAAGCTATGTCTCTGTAACCAATATGAACTCTACTTGACTATTTATGTGTAGGTACTATTTTTTACTATGTATTTGTACTGTTTTTATTGAATGCTTGAAGTTTATTCGTAATAAATGTAAACTATTATTTAGTTTGAATTGGTGTTATCTTATTGTTATAGTAGGTATTGGAAAATATAAATTACATTGATTTATAGCATGCTTTGTTATGTGCATTAATTGCCTAAACATGCCTGATAGAGTGGGTTAATAATGTCTACAATAAGGTTTATGTCAGTGTCTTAAAGTAGGTACTGGAAACTATAAATTATATTGATCTATAGCATATAACTTTGTTATGTACATAAATTGCTTAAACGTGCTAGATATATTAGTTTAGGAATGTCTACAATGAGGTTGGTGTCAGTCTTATTGAAAAATGCAATGAGATGGGTGTCAAAGTATTGTGAAATGTAAATTAAATTTTATAGTCAGCTCTGCTTGTTGTTACATTAATTGCATAATCATGCCTGAATAAATAACTTAAGATTATCTATAAAGAGGTTCGTGTCTTTTGTGTCTCGAAAATGTCAAAAGTTTTGAAATTGTTTTATTGAAGCCAGTCAAACTAAGGTGTTTTTGTCAGTTTTTAACATTTACAAAACGTATCTTTTGTGGGATCATAACATGGTGGTTAGTGTTGTGTAAAACTTTGTCTAATACAAAAAAAATTATGTACACTTGTTTTAGTTCCTTTATGATACTTGATTAAGCAAAACTTTCATATAAGTTTTGAGCAAACAGGTTTCGCTTGTGACCATGTTTAGTGCTACATATTTGGACTCAGTGGATGACAAAGTAACAGTAGACTGACACAGAGAAACAGAGGAGTACAGTCAAATGTTTAAAAACAAAAAAAAATACCCCAGTAGGCATTCTGCCACACCGGCCACTCGTCCATTCACGTCTGCAAATCCTATTTTGATGTTTATAAGGTAGTTTATTTCTGCTGCCCTCTCCCCCACTTTTTAAAAATAGTTCTTTAATACACGTAAACTATGCATTGTGTTACACCATAGTGGTGGAACCAGAAGTTTAAATTGCTCGGAGGGAGCACTCGGAGAGCTGCAAGTTAACAACTTTTTTTTTGCATTTCTGGCTGGACCAATGCAACAGACACACCTTGCGTGGTGGTAATGGCGGTTCATGTGCTGCCCCCAAGATCTTCTACAGTCTGGGACCACATAATGTCCGCTCTTGTCCCTCTCCCCCTTATCTAGCACTGGTTCACAATATTAATTTTTTATCAATACTGAACTTAGTTTTAAGGTGCCTTCAGTATGCTTTTATGAAGGTTAAGAGTTGAAGTTAAAATGATAGTTGTGCACATTATAACAATGAAAATCAATTCTGTATACCAAAAATTGTCGAAATCAAGCACTGTCACAAACTCAATGGTTTTTAAATTATCCAATAAAAAATGTAACATCGTTTAAGAAACAATACCACCTAAGTAACATTTTGGCCAAAATACCACGTAAGTACTTTAAAATGAATTCAGTGGGTATTTATAACAAATAACATTTCATAACCATACAACGTGCACCTTCAACATAGTTTTTGTTAATAAAAGTTAAGGAATCCTTTTTTACTTTCCCTGATCACTTTCCAGAATGTCACTTTGGTGGCATTGTTCCTTAAGTGATGATAAGTAACACTGCAGTCCTTGTTTCGTGGTAATGATCTTTCAGTTGTACATTTAAATTTGGTGACTGATTTTTATTGCTTGGCAGATAGGCATTAAACAGCAAGCACACAGTTTGTTTTTATTGTTAGTCTGTTAAATATTTGTTGTGAATTGAATCATAAACACGACTGCACTTTCCCAGCAAACGACAACAATACAGCTGTTATCCTTGATAACAGCAATGTTGCAGCTAGCAACTTCAGTTTTGTAGTTCATAACACAACTTCAATTTTCCAGCAAAATACTACAATATGATACCAGAGTCAGGCTAGTGAGGAGCTCTGGACAGCTTTGAAACGTGTTCTTCGCTACATTAAAGGTACCCTCGACTTGTGTTTGGTCTACCACAGAAGTGATATGCCTGAACTTCGTGGTTTTGTGGATGCAGACTGGGCTGGAGACCTAGAAGAGAGAAAATCAACAACTGGATATGTCTTCATGCTAGGGAATAG
>PNEQ01039398.1:0-25892 GCA_003012365.1 Medauroidea extradentata | reverse complement strand
AGCAACCACCCTTGGGTGATTTTCCATGGAATGACCCGGCTTGAAATCATGGTACAGCTTGTACGTGCCAAAATATGGTATCCCTGCAACTTTCCCAATAACCTTAAAAAGTTAGGGTCTTATGTTGTTTTTTTGTTGCATGACAATTGCAGAAAAAAAATGTTAGTTTTAGTAACAGCATAAAACAAAAAAAATTTTTTTTTGTTCTATGGATTCAACAAACCAATCACAAGAATCGTGCAGAATAGGTGTCAAATGCTCGATAGCTGTTTTACAACTGCAAAACAACTACAGTGAACAATACATAACTAATAAATGGAAAACAAAACACTTAAAGTAGCAAAACTTGATGTATATGCTGATCAAAATATCAATGCACTACTGAAGTGTTATCTGAGTGTACACACAGTATGAGGTGTTACCTAAATGTGAGCGCTATGTTGACATAAGTCTGTCATGTCCTCTCTGTGCTGTACCTATTGCTCTAAAGAACTATGTTCAGTGAATGTTCCTGTTATGATCATGTTTTGTCATATTAGCTAGCATAGTTTGATTTGGAAATAAGAATGTGGTTTTTGAAAATACATATTTTGGTGGGATAGTGGGCAGTGTGTTGTGTTACATGAACAAAATGAAAGTCTTTCTTATACAATAATAGTACATGTTAACATGTGAAGCTTGTAGTCAAATATGACATTGCCAACCATGTAATTTTATTACTGCAAGCAGTCTGCAAATGGCAGGCGTGAGCTGTATCACTGCACATTCAGGCAGATGTTGGAGGGTAGGTAAGACAGTTGTATGCTCACACATATTGTGCTACTGTTGCTAGTTTTCTCTGTGTCAATTTTATTTTCATTATTGTTACATACAGTCCATCAGCCCATGATATGTACTTCGATAACAAATACTTGATACTGTAAATAAATAAGAATCCAATGATAAATCCTCTTTCTCACAGTTTTTTATTTCCATTAATTTGACGTTGGTGACGTTGAGGTCCGAGGTATAGGGCATTTTACTGTACCTGATTCTGAAAACTAAGTATAACAATAATATAAGATTGTTGAGATCATTGTTAACTATAATTCTTTATTCCTTTCAGCTAAACAAGTGCACAAAAAGACTGGGAATTCCTGTACATGTGGATGGAGCACGGATATTCAATGCTGCAGTATCACTAAAAGTTGCTCCATCAAAGCTTGTCGAGCATTTTGCATCTGTTTCTTTCTGTATCAGTAAAGGCCTGGGTGCGCCTGTAGGTGCTGTTCTAGTAGGGAGTAAATTATTCATTCAGAGGTACGTACAGAATTGCATACATGATTCTTACAGTAAATAGGAACCCATTGTAAAGAATTTTACAAGCTTGAAATGTTGGTGACTGACTTCCAATGTTACTGGAGTCATGGGCAGTGTTTTAGACTTCTATTGCCCTTCATTGAGGTGACGTGTAACATTCCGTTGCTCGACGACTGACGATCTCGCAATGTAGACATCAGTACAAAACACTTGCACTTTACCTGTCTCACACTCTGGGTGATAGGATAAGTAAATTGGACAGTTATAATGCTCCCGGGTATTTTGCAGTAAGAGATGGAACAATTCTATTTTTCTGATCCATGTTTATTGAAGCGAAACTGAGTCATCCTCTACATATCGTACAAAAATTATAACCGAAAAATAGTGTGGTCAAATATAAAAAAACTGCAAAACAAAAACTCAGCAACTTAATTTTAGGAAGTTGGGGACACAATCTTCCCAAATGCTCTACTGGTAGTGATGGGCAGAATCGGAAAATTTCTATAATCGATTATGTTTCTGATTTCCGAGGAAAGAATTGATTAATCATATGTTTTCCGAGTACTCATTTCTGAAAATGCAAACGGTAAAACGTGTTGATGCTTTTCGATTACGGTAAGCGGTGGGGAACCTCTTTTTTAAACTAGTTGATAGTACTGTTCCCAGAAAAACATTGATCGTGTAAGCAGATACCTGACGCACAAGATATTGTCGCACTGTAGAGAGATAACTACAAAAAACAAACTTGGCACGTTTGCATAGTACAATATGTCAGTATCACAGATAGCATACAGGCTGCGACTAATATCGGCTCATTTTACGAACAAATCAGCAGACTTATCAGTAGTAATCCTTATGTGTTGTATTCTTCCGCTGCCTTGTGTGCGTTTTCAATATTTTAAATTGTCGGATTGCAAAAGATCTATTATCCTGTAAAAAATTATTTATTTTTGTATGTGTATGTGTGTATGTATGCGTATGTATATATATATTAAGTGCTCCACTCACTCATCAATGCACAGCCCAAACCGCTGGACCTAGAAACATAAAAATTTTCAGTGAAGCTTCCCCTCACAGCATAGGCGGCCATTAAGGAAGGATTTTTCGAAAATCGAATCATAGTTATTTGAATTGTCGCTATTAGTTAGTTTCTATTTTCTTAGGTTCCTCTGATGTAATCCTCTTCAATATTTTTTAATTTCACGTTCTTTGACTGTCAGGTATTGTAATTTTATTGTTTTGGCTATAACCTCACATTGTGTTTATCTACCAATTGAATGTTGCAAACTTGTATAAATTTCCTACTTTGTTAAACATGTACAAGCTCCGAATTTCACAAATCCGAACATATGTGTAAAAAAGGATGCTAATAAATCAAATGAAATCAAAATCAAATAATGGGTGAAAAGAGGCAAAATGCTTTTTCACGAAATTGTCGATAACTCTGTAACCTGATGATATATTGTTAATAATTTTTCTTCAAAACATTGACTAAGCAAATGCATATTTAACAATTTTTTGATTTTTCGAAGTTCAGAAATTAAGGGGGTGAAAAGCCATTAAATGTTTTTTCAATAAATCTTCTATTTCTCTTAAACCACTTAAGATATCGAGGTGATCTTTGCATCAGAATAGTGCTCGTATAAATGTCTAAAAAGTAGTTTTAGGATTTTTCGAAATTCGTCCTAGAAAGCCGTTAAAAAAAATTAATGTGTTTTCAATTAATAATCCGTACCTCCTGAACCATGAGATATTGAGGTGGTTTTCGCTTAAAAATAAAGCTTACGTAAGTTTTGAAAAAGTAGTTTTAGGGTTTTTTGAAAATTCATCCTTGAAAGCCGGTAAAAAATCAAACTTGTTTTCAATTAATGATCCATATCTCCCAAACCATTTGAGATGTTGAGGTGGTTTTTGCTTTAAAATCAAGCCATCAATATGCTCTGTGATTCAAAAAGTTGTGTAAGTAAATATCTGTAAAGTTATTTTAGGGTTTATCGAAAATCAAAATTTAAGAGGGTGAAAAGCTGGGAAATAATTTTGTAGAGATAATGAAACTATCCTGACAAGAAATCAACATGCTCTTTTCTTTAATGTTTGCGCACGTAATAATATGTACAAATCAATTTAAAGTAATTCGCAAAGCATATATATACAGAGAATATAGTACTGTAACACCATCAATTAATACGTAATTAAAAGTTAGTTACTATTTTCTATAGTACATGCTGGTGAAGCCGCAAAGGGACAGCTAGTATGTTTGTATATATAAGTATATTAAAATTTTTTATTTATATATATATATATTTTTTTTATGTTTGTATAGGAGACCTTGTAGCTTATAACGTAGTTATTCGGTTAGAATTATTTCAGTTCTGTAAGTAGGTTTTCCTTAAAAAAGAAAAACATTTTATGTATGCAATTTTGGAGTTTGAATGCAATTACAAACATTACAAAAATTAAAAAAATTTCATTACAGTAAAAAATAGTCACAATGTATGTCTACAAAACAAACCATATCTCGTACAGAAAAAAATTGTTAAACCAACCAAAATTTTCTGTCAAACACCTCCTTGATTAATTTTTATATTTTAAAAGACCGAATTTGTCACAGTTTGATTACCTTTCCTGGACATTACTTTTATGCAAATGATTTTTTTGTCTCCATTAAGAAAAATAAATTTTCAAAGTATTGGACAGATGAAACCGTTTTTCAATGAGCATTCATTCTATTAAGCAATGCGAGTTGGTAGCGTGACGTTGCGAGTAACTTTGTCTAGCGTAGAGAGAGCTCATCATAACTGGAAAGAGAAGCGAGTGATTTATGTGAGTACTCGAAATGAGAGTGAGAACTCAAAAAACCTAGTAAAGCGATATTTTAATCGGAAAGAGAAACAAGTGGTTAATGTGAGTACTCAGAATCTGAGTGATAACTCGGAACAAGGTAAAGCGAGATGGTAACCTGAAATAGAAACGAGTGGCGAGTGGTTTACATGTGAACTCGGGGAGCAGTATAGACTAAGTTTACTGGCCAGTGTTCAATTTTGATAAGATAAACAGCGTAGGATGTGATAAGAAAAAAATAACGTGACATGGTGAATTATTTACTTTGCTTTGCGAGAAGGAGAGAAAGTGTAAAAAAACCCGAGTGATTGAATAGATTTTAACACGCAAGAATCGGAAACCGAGAACTCTAAGAATAATCTAGTACTCATTTTATTATCACTAGATTCGGCCCATCACTATCTACTGGTCTCCAAACACCAGTGGAAGATATTTAAATAGAAGAGAAGTTAAAGTACTGGACCACGAGCGCTACCAGTGCAGGTGAAGTTCGCCACGCTGAAACCAATTTTATATTGCGAGCTTGCACTGTGACCCTGACTCTTCAAAGCTTTGGCACAAAATAAGATGAATGTTACATTTTTATCGAATCTATTTTTATGAGTTCGCATCATGCTCTATCTTGCCATAGACTTGGCTAAGAACTAGCATGAACAAACATGCCCCTGATGCTTCCAAGCAAGGTCAGCAGAATCACGTGACGTCCCTAGTCCAATCAGGACATCACATGACACGGCTACAGCCATACTGGCACAAGAAAATCAATACGGAACCATGGGAACGAAGAATTGAGACTTTAAATTTCGACGAACCATCTGTAACCTTCTAGAAACATCCAGGAGTATTATACCTACTAAAAATCTTATACAACCTCCTTAAATGCCAAAACATGTGCCAAAACAATTAATCCCAACACAAAAAACCCTACATAATAATTTAAAAAAAGAATACTTTCCACTACCTTCATAAATAAACAAAAAAATCTTAATTCTGCTGTGGGACACGCTAGGGGTGTGTGAAGCATTAATTTTTTGCTTCGAAACAGTCTAATATATTTCCTTCGAAGTAAAATATTTTACATTTGTTGCATTGCAGGTATTGTTTGCTGTAATATAGTACCACTTTCACATGATTGAAATGTGACATATAGATCTGGATGATCTGTTTTCAGGTGATTATGTAATACCTTTGTTTGCCTAAACAGTAAAACAAAATACATATATTTTCTAATGGAGGGAAAATAAAAACTTTAACAGTAAAATAAAATAAAATTTTGTATTTAATTTGCACTCTCTTACATTGATTTAGTGTTACCAGTTAGTGATTTACATTTTTTAAAGCATATTTTACACTTACCTTCCAATTTAATCTTAAAAATTGAAACGAAGCCAAATACTGCTTTTTTACAGCATAAAAGTAGTTGTCCTGCCGTGGGAGCATAAAAAATTGGTTATTTTACATAATAATACAATACGGTGCACAAGTACTTACAGAACTCGTTGATAGAACACACACAAGAAAGGAGGAACACATTTTCCGCGAAAGCTTGTGACGTTTCGCCGGCCGGGCCGGCTTCTTCAGGCAGCGAGTGGAGGCACACTGATGTCTATTGTTCAGCAGAAGTTGGTAATCTGTGTACCTAGCGGTCAGAGGACACACTAGGTGTGGCGGGAAGTTTGAGAGTGGGAAGAGAGGTTACCTGATATTGAGGCCATGTGGCTACCTGGATTTGGTGATGTATTGGTGAGCCAGTTCCCAGCATCTCAACTCAGCACTGTTGTTCTGCTGAGGTAGAGCCCTCACCACTCTGGTAGTGTAGCAAGAGTCAAAACTGTATTGATGTGATGCAGCATGTGCTGCAACTGGCTTTTCATGTTGGTTAACAAACACCTCAGCTATGGCTTTTTTTGTATCAGCTCTGTGGCCATTCATCCTTTGTCTAAGGGTGTTGGTCAGGCCAATATACTCGCATTGCATTGAGGGCACTGTAGCTGATAATGAAGTTTTCCATAGCACAGTTGTAGCTGCAGTGTATGTGGTACGTTTGGTTAGTGAGTCTGCTATTGAATGATGTTGAGGGATGACGTATTTCACAAGAGCCACAACATGGCCTCTTGCAGGGATGGGAATCTCTGGGGGTGGTTACACTATTCGATGTGGTGTTGGATGGCAGTTTGGGGCGAACCAGTTTGTTGCGGAGGTTGAGGGGTCGTTTAAGGACCAATCTGGGTGGTTTACTGAAAAGGTCGTGGGTGAGTGGTGAGGAGGTAAGAATTTTGTGGCCACAGTAAGTTGAGGATAGTTCTGAGTTTTTACAGACCCTCATGGTAGGGGACAACCAGAGGGATATCAGAGTTAGCAGGTGTCTTCTGTGTGTTGGTCGAGGTTGCACACGTTGTATCTGGTTGTAGACTAGTGGTTTGGGGTAACCCCTATCAATGAAGGCTTGTGCTATTAATTCACATTACTTGTTTAGGTTGGTCTGGGTGGAACAGATGCATTTGGCTTGGGTGGCAAGACTGAATGGCAAGGATTTCTAGACATGGAATAGGTGGTAACTGTCAAAGTGGAGGTATTGAAGGCTGTTGGTGGGTTTGGTGTGAACATAGTTTCAAGGGCACAGCCATTGGCACTCTTATGGCCCGGTCTTATGCCAACCTGTTCATGGGAACTCGAACAGAACTTCCTAAACCGCCAGCCTATTCGCCCACACTGCTGGATGTGTTTCATAGACAAAATTTTTATGATGTGGAACTCCACCGAAGACAGCCTCCTTGATTTCCTAAACAACCTCAATTCACATAGCCCACTGAAATTCACCTGGAACTACTCTAAGTCATGTGCAGTATTTCTTGATGTAGAACTGTCTCTACACAATGGCACAATTAATACTTGTGTTCACACCAAACCCACCAACAGCCTTCAATACCTCCACTTTTACAGTTACCACCCATTCCATGCCAAGAAATCCTTGCCATACAGTCTTGCCACCCGAGCCAAACACATTTGTTCCACCCAGACCAACCTAAAACAAGCAATGTGAATTAAAAGCACAAGCCTTCATTGATAGGGGTTACCCCAAACCACTAGTCTACAACCAGATACAACGTGTGCAACCTCGACCAACACACAGAAGAAACCTGCTAACTCTGATATCCCTCTGGTTGTCCCCTACCATGAGGGTCTGTAAAAACTCAGAACTATCCTCAACTTACTGTGGCCACAAAATTCTTACCTCCTCACCACTCACCCACAACCTTTTCAGTAAACCACCCAGATTGGTCCTTAAACGACCCCTCAACCTCCGCAACAAACTGATTCGTCCCAAACTGCCATCCAACACCACATCTAATAGTGTCACCATCCCTAGAGATTCCCGTCCCTGCAAGAGGCCACGTTGTAGCTCTTGTGACATACATCATCCCTCAACATCATTCAATAGCAGATTCACTAACCAAACCTACCCCATACACTGCAGCTACAACTGTGATACGGAAAACCTCATCTATCAGCTACAGTGCCCTCAATGCAATGCAGAGTATATTGGCCTGACCAACGCCCTTAGACAAAGGATGAATGGCCACAGAGCTGATACGAAAAAAGACATAGCTGGGGTATTTGTTGACCCACATGAAAAGCCAGTTGCAGCACATGCTGCATCACATCAATCCAGTTTTGACTCTTGCTACACTACCAGAGTGGTGAGGGCTCTACCTCAGCAGAACAACAGTGCTGAGTTGAGATGAAGGGAACTGGCTCACCAATACATCACCAAATCCAGGTAGCCACATGGCCTCAATATCAGGTAACCTCTCTTCCCACTCTCAAACTTCCCGCCACACCTAGTGTGTCCTTTGGCCGCTAGGTGCACAGATTACCAACTTCTGCTGAACAGTAGACATCAGTGTGCCTCCACTCGCCACCTGAAGAAGCCGGCCCGGCCAGCTAAACGTCGCAAGCCTCCGCGCTTCCGCAGAAAATGTGTTTGTCCTTTCTTGTGTGTGTCCTATCAACATGTACTACTCTGTTAGTACTTGTGCACATATTGTATTATTATGTATTTAGTAAGCCTAGTGGCCTCTTCCCGCCAAATCAAACTGGTTTTTTTGTCTCGGAAGCATTAAAGTGGTAATTTTTGTCTCGGGAGCATAAAAATTGTTAACTTTGAAGCTTCAAACCATTCCCAAAGTGAATATTCTGTATCTTAATATTTGATTTGACTTTGAATTTTCGAAGCTTCGCACACCCCTACCATAAGCTGTGTACTCTTACAGTCAAACACTAATCATAATTACATAGTAAAGCACAACACTAATATGGTGTAGTAAAAAGAAAATTTGTTTTGTGAAAATCCATTTTCATAAATTAAGATAACAAATTCTTAATACATCACAGTTTTTTCGCAGCAGTAAAGCTATTTTCCATCATTATTGATTTTACTCCTAGTTATTTGACTGGACTTCATAACAAGCGTAATTTGCATGATTATGTTTAATTATGTAGTAATGTTTCTTAATCAAAGATATATAAAATAGGGTACTGAAATCACAATTTGTCATTCACATAGATGGTTTCCTTTACTTAATATTTCTGAAAACCTGACAAATCATGGTTTCAGTGATTTGAAATGCTCCTCAAACAACATGTAGTGTCTTTGAATATTGTTAATAGAGTTACTTGAAATCATAAGGAATGGCATTTAAATTGAAAACATAAACTAGTTGCTTACATATTAGGTACTAGGTACACAAAAGGATAATAATTAAGCTAGAGATTTGTTTTCTGTGCATGTAACTTCAGTTAGGATAAAGGATTTTTTTTTATTTTACATTTTGTGTGCATTTCAGAGGTCTTAGTGGCAATTTACAACTTTTGTTCATTAGGCCGTCTTTGCTGATATAATGAGACAAAAACTAACAAATCCTAAACTAAAAAAAGAGTCTCAAAAATTGTTAAAATATTGTTCAGTTTTAAGAATAAATAACAATTAAATGATTAATGCATTCTTTCAGTTTATCAGAAAAATTAATTAAATCACAAGTCTGATGTGTTGTTGGCCATTATATATTTATAATTGATTACATAAGTAAACATGACAACTGCAAGAAGTAAAAACAATTACTTAATTGTCCATAGTGTTCAGAATTTTCCTCGGAAAAAAAGTGGCTGTCACTAAATGCAACGTTCATGCTGTAGTGCAGAGGATTAAGAACTTTCCATTTGAACCAGCCAAGACAAGCCTTTAGAAGACATTTATTGTGTGAGCCAAACTGTTGTCGTGAAGCAAACTGATTGTGTCAAAGTTTTCCTTTATTTTTTCTAATGTGCTACTGAAGGCTTTCCATAATTTGGTAATATGCAGAAATGGGAAAAATGCCTTTCTTAAAATATAAATTACGTGATCTTTTATTTTGCTGCCAAATTTTTTTTACCTTTGTCCTTACGCTAGTAAATGTATGGCACTATTGCAGTGATTGTTATTTGGATTGAGTACTATTATGACAAACAAATGACGCGTTTCCTGTGTATGTATAGTAGGTCAAGATGTTAAATGTGAAACATAAACATTTTGTGTTAATTAGTATTCTGGGCACTCAGCAGGCGCACAATATCCTATACCCTAACTTTATAGTCACAGCTTCATTACACATCGTATTAAGCACTTTGGAACAATTTCATACAATGGTTGTGATATGCTGATTTGCACGTAGAGTTTCTTATTGTTTTAGGTTCATCAAAGATACAGATCATTTTTACGGATAGATAGTTATCAAGAACACAAGGTATTGGCCATGCGCTGAGAAAGTTGCATTACCACTTAACTTAGGCTCAGCTTTGTTGATTCATTTGGTTTCCGTAAATAGTAACAATTTTTTAAAAATACACCTACAATTTGCTCATATTTTGCAATGAATAAGTTTATGATAGAATACACCGAATTTTTTGTGGATTCTAAATAAGTACCATAAATTTTCTTGTACCTATTCTGCTCAAACTAATCTGCATGCCAAACTAATGACTGCAGGAGAAAGCCAAAACTTCAATATCACAGGTGATGTAGCTAGTGCACATTAACTTATGGAATATATCTTAATATTATGCACATGCCTTGTATATTACTTTTACAATAATAAAAAAAAAACTTCAAGCCCTTGCTGGAGTATTTTTTTTTTTTGCAAACTTGCATGATTTATAATTTAAGTAACGGTCCCGTTGCGGCTTTGCCCGCGTGTACTATAGAAATCAATAACTGTCTTTTTTTGTAGAGTGAAAAACATATTGATTAAATCTTTTGAGTTATTTCTCCGTGGTCGATATTGACTTTTCGGAAGTTCTGTAACATTTTAGTACTTTTCACACCAGTAATTGTCGAATTTCGAAAAATCCTGATTTCTGTTTTTAGATATTTGCGTAAGCTTCATTTTAAAACAAAAACCACCTCAACATCTTAAATGGTTTGGGAGATACAGATGATTACTTGGAAACACATTTAATTTTATTTTACCAGTTTTCAGGGACGAATATTGAAGAATCCTGAAATTATTTTTTAGGTATTTACGTAAGCTTAATTTTAAAGCATGAACCACCTCAATATCTAAATTGGTTCACGAGATATGGACAATTAATTGAAAATAAGCTTAATTTTTTTACTGGCTTTCAAGGTTGAATTTTGAAATATCCTAAAACTACTTTTTAGACATTTACATGAGCACCATTCTGATGCAGAGATCACCTCAATATTTTAAGTGGTTTAAGAGAAATAGAGGATTTGTTGAAAACACATTTAACAGCTTTTCACCCCCTTAATTTCCGAATTTCAAAAAATCAAAAATTATGAAACATGCATTTGCTCAGCAATGTTTTGAAGTAAAAATATTAACAATATATCATCAGATTAGAGAGTTATCAAGAATTTAGCGAAAACACGTTTTGCCCCTTTTCACCCCTTTAATTTTTGATTTTTGAAAAATCCTTCCTTAGTGGGTGCCTACTCTGCGAGGGGAGCTACGCTGAAAATTTCACATTTCTAGGTCCAACGGTTTGGGCTGTGCGTTGATGAGTGAGTGGGGAACTTCATTTTATATGTAATAGAGATAATCCTAATCAGTTTTGTGGAAAAGTGTAACAAATTGCAGACAAGATATACATTGAACTGTAAGAGTATTAGTCAGTTGTTATGCTACTGATGTTGGGTTGGAGTAAATTTTATTTTTTAATGTATATAAGATTAAAAATTTCTGTAAATTGAATTGCAATAATATGTTAGGAAGCAAAATGTTTATAGCACATGAACATAAACTCACAAAGAGAACTTCAGCTGTATGAGTTTATAAACTTTATGGTTTGAAAGGGCTCGACGCTTAAGGAAGATGCTGGGTGGCGGCATGCGGCAAGCTGGTGTGATAGCTGCAGCAGGCATAGTGGCACTTGATGAAATGGTCGACCGGTTAGCTGATGATCATCGCAGAGCTCTCGTCATTGGAAAAGGTGAGTGAGAGTGGAATTGTACTACATTTTTCCAGTTTAAATAAGTGTGCAGTAATTTTCACACATACTGTAATTGCATTTTTTAGTTTCTGTAATACTGTACTTTCATAGCATTTGGTATGAACATCTGTGTGTACCGCCCACATTGTATCAGTCAAAACAGTAGAAATGCAGAGGGAGATTAGATGCCCAAAGTAAATATTTCGCTGTAACTTTGCCTTTGTAGGCATTTGGTTACATGTTATGAAAAGAGTAAATAATAGTATTATTGTAGTGTGTATTTGCTGCGTTAAATACAACTGATACATGGATCACTGTACAAACAAAACTGTGTTTATTTGGCAATCAATTTTTGGCAGATAAATTTTTTGTGTGTTGGTAAAAATCAGTACAGTATTTTGCAGGGCCGTCCACAAGGAAGGGCAAATGGGGCAAATTGCCCCAGGCCTTCAAATCCAAAATTCAGAGATCTTTTATATTGTTACATTTTAAAACCTCATTCTCTCCTCCCCCTCCCCCCCAAAACCAATTTGCCCCAGGACCCCAAAATTCTCTGGGTGGCCCTGGTATTATGTAACCCTCGTCAGTAAATAGTATACATAGTTGATTTTGTGAATAAAAATTCAGTAAAATTCAGACAAATTTTGCATTTTTATTTCAAGTAATTAAATACTAGTTTATTAGAACAAAAGATTAGAAAACAACCAGCCTGTATTTTATTTTCAGGTTTGTACCAATTATCACATGAACTTCAAATTTTGTTTACATACATTTATTAACATTCTGAACACAGTGGTAACACTCACAAACACGAAAAATTAATGTTAAGCACACTAAAGTAAAACCTCTATTTAAGAAAACTCAAAGGACCAAAAAATGACATGTTTGTTATAAGGAGGTTTGTTAAATAGAGGTTTTATACAACTGATTTCTACTCGACATAGAATCTACAAAACTTCGGTCGACAACTCTCAACATGTCCTGGAAATTACGGAAGCAACCAAAGAAAAGATAATATTGCTGATATTGTTATTTATTTTTAAGATTATGAATAACTAAAAATATCTTGATCAGAATACCTAGCACGTAGAACTTCACATTAGGTTGCCATGTTTCTAGAATATCAGAGTTACACCAAGCTCTTCACCAGATAACTTTATAGTGTGTTACAATGACTTTAAATTTGAAATGCCAGCCACTGGATGCTTGCTAATTTTCTACTCACATTTCAAGTACTTCATGCCAAGCCTTTCCTTAAAAAATAGGTCTCGAAGAATTACTTTTTAATACCCCTAACCTTTAAGAACCAATCTAATTTCCTAGTCCACGGCTTCATTTTTACATACATTTTATACGTTTCCTATTTACGCCGACAAAGGCAGCGTTGTTTTCAATCTGCCAACAATTTGAAATTATGGTTGATTGCGTAGGCTTAGACGCGAATGTCAAAATCGTTAACTATCTCACACTATCACCTTGATGAACAACTTTTAAAATGTCAAGTTTTTTATTATTATTATTATTATTATGTACCACAACATTTCTTTGAAACATATTCACGTTAAAGTCACAACTAACCACGTGCGTAAATATCAGACTTCTAAACGACCATAATTAATTGGGTGATAGAAAAGCAAAACTAACAACGGACGGAGGCCTATGTCACAGATGATGTACACTGTTGTGTATGCGCACTTTTACCACTGAAATATGTGATTCTGAGTGGTTATCTCGCCGAAATCATGGTATGGAACTCCACCACCACGAGCGCTGAAGTTGCAACTAAGAGTTAGGCTGCCATTTTATGTAAAGTGCCGCATGCGCACCTTGTGTGTATCTGTAAACTATGGATTTGAAGACATGTTATGTTTATATACAATTTATTATAATAATAATAATAATAATAATAATAATAATAATAATAATAATAATAATAATAATAATAATAATACTTGCGATTGAGCTGACGCCCGGTGGCAAGTCACTATTCCTTCAATCCTTACCCCTTAGTAATCGCCCCCTGAACTGACCTACACTCCTCGCTGTAACTATATCCTCCCGCAGCGCATTCCACTCCCTCACCGTCCTCACCAACATGGATTGCTTTCCCCTCTCAGTCCTCCTCCAAGTTCTCTGAATCTTCCCGCTGTTATCCCCCCGACCCCTGTACACACCCTTGACCAATTTGTTATTTAACTCCCCCCATCCCCCTCCTTCATTCACCACCCTAAACATTCTGACCAGCCTCTCCACCCTTCTCCTCTCCTTCAAGGACTGCCAACCCATCTCCCTCATCATTAATGAAGGCCTAAAGTTCCTTTCATCCTCTCCCTTCTTCCCACGTCTTCTCCACCTGCCCTTCACCCATCGTGCCGCCCTCCTTTGCACCTTCTCCAGCTACTGTATCTCAGCCTCCACATAGGGGTTTTTTATTGTATGTATTGGTGTTTTTAACGTACTTTCAGCGCGAGGAAAATAAAAAAAAATAGTAGCTTGTAGAATGCAATTATTTACGTGTGATTTTTTTTAAAACTGGACGTTTGTTGTAAAGAGAATTTTACCATTTTGAACTAAATAAATTTCTATATTTGGAGGTTAAAAATGCGTTGTTCTTATGGGGGTTTGATGTGACCAAATCTTTACTTCGTTGTACAGGGTTTTTCGTTAGGTAGAATAATTTGTAATGGAAGTTTTACTGTATTTATATTCAGTATGTCCCAACAATTTAATGTCTCCCATACCACCACCTAGTTTAACATACAGCATCAATTCATCACCAAGTTTGAACATAACTTTCTTTTTACTGTACACTACTGGAGCTTGCATACAGTTTATAACAGCCGTTGAAGAACCAACATTACAATTAGTAGCAAAAGTCTTACATCATACAATGTTATGAGGGTCTATATCACTTATATAATTCACAATACCAAAACTAGACAGACTACACTCTTTATAAAAACATATTTGTTACAATCCTCTACCAAATCTTGAAAGAATTCCTTTGATTCCAAAACAATAGAACAGTGACATTAGCACAAAACTTTCTTCTGCAGCAAACACTTTGGCATTTAACTTCGTTGGATCCACATCCTCAATCTCAGCATCCTTTTCAATGTTAACAGATTCTTGAACACCTTCCTTGGAAAGTATCTTCTTAGACGACACCTTCTTCTATAGTATGGCCTCTTATATGTCCAGTGTGGAACATATTAAGTATAAATACTGTGCTTAATATTAATTTTTCATGTTTGTGAGTGTTACCATTGTGTTCAGAATGTTAACAAATGTTTGTAAACAAAATTTTAAGTTTGTGTTGTAATGCGTAGGCGGTATTTACTGAAGCCTACATTGCCGTCAACCAACAATCCTGATCACGGCACCAAAAATAATGTCGCGCGGGTGGGATGAAGCCTAGACTGTCTTACTAGTGGCCAGTTGTGATCATATAGTGGTCAGTTAGTAAAATACCACAGTAGCGTACTAAAATAACTTGAAACTCCAAGTTGTCGTGACTGTTTTTTTATTAACTTTAAAATTCAACTTCTACATACCGAAACAGTTTAGATCGCAATCGTGATAACCTTAAATGAACCTTAAAACATTACGCTTCCGGGAGAGAACAGCTATGATCAAAGAAACTTTTGGAGAAATTTAAACAAAATTCCAACAGTACCAAACACGTCACAACATTTTTAGACTTGCATCATCCTCGTTAAAGACACGCACCCTCAACTTGGCGACAAAAAACAACAAAAAATATTACGTAAAACTTCAGCAAGTTCGCGTGGCTGCTTCACCACCTCGCTCCCACACAGCCCACGCACCGTTTCACACAGCCATCTTCCTCTGTGACTGAACAAGTAAGTATGGCCGATCCCCGGGACGCCTGTTCTCTCCCTGCAGCGTCTCTGGCGGCCACCCTGGGCACCAAGGTAAAAAGAAAAACGTAACAGAAAACTAAAACTACATTAAATAAAAATGACGTATTACAATCTTTATACTTTTAAACAACCTCTGAAGTGAAACATATTGTTCTGTAAACCATAATTACATTCTAATTTACAACATAAACTTTAATAAATTGAAACTGCATGTCTTTTCATTGGCCCACTCCGGCCCGCGCGAACATATCATTCTCTCTCTTGCACACTCGACGAGCGGCCGTGCATGTGCACTCCATTGAAAAGTAAAAGCAGTAGAAAACAGTAAAAAATCTAAACTTAGCCATTCCAGGAACTGGGTAGGCACACCTGCACCGTTACACAAAACTAGCCAACAATACACCTAGCCTGGAGTTAAAGTACAATAATAGTTAAGAAAATTATAACTGCTGCAAAAGATGATACTGTTAAGAGTTTGAGCAAAAACTTTATATGTGGGCAATTCTCTGAGCTCTTTGGGATAGAGGTCTTATAATTAGAAATAAAAGAGTTGAATTAAGTTATTGATTTACTGGCTCACAAAGCTTACAAAAATACACAAAACAGTAATCAACTGTAACTTTCACAACACAATTAATTATGCATGCAATTACTACTGTGCCACAGAAATGTTAATTAACTTTGACAGTTAAAGCACAAGAATATTTACCCTTAATCAATTAAAGACTACAAATCACAATAAAAATTCAGTCATATATCCAATCAGCAGTCTCTCAAATAGTGACAGTGTACAACCTTAATAGTCTGCAGTGGTGATGAATCACCATGTGCTGCACAGCACCCCGAGTGCACCGCTGTCTTCACTCTTGAGGTCTTCGGTTCGACTTCCGTCGCGCACCTCCTCTTCGCCCGTCAGCCCGCCGCAGCAGTCCTCTTGTTTCGCCCAACACTGTTCCGAAGGTAGCCGCCTGCCGCTTCACAGTTCACCAAGATGTCTTCACCAGTCTCTCTCCACAAGCATAACACCTTCCTCTAGCATGACCAATAGCGAACTCTCCCCAAATGCATCGATTCTGTGCTTTTATACTGTGCAAAACAGTAGGGGATTCACCGCATTACAGGGGTCTAAAAATAGACATTACATCATGCTTCGGACGTGACTTGAGCCTCATAGGCCGGCCTCGTAGGGCCAAGGCGCAGTTCAAACAGGTCTCTATGACGTATATCGTCGGGGTTTACATCATGGGGCAGCCCGGCTCGTGAGTCATGGACTAGTCCATAAGGTGTTTCGACACAGGCCCCAGCCAGCCCGCCCTCAGAATTACAGCATGCAACATTATTAAACTAAAATTAAAATACAAAGTAACCTCAGCCTAAATAAACCAAATTAAATATAAAATTGGATAATTTTAATACTGTTACCGATAAAAGGCCAACCATTACCTTACCAAACGCCTGTCAACAATACCTGAAAATAATTACATAGATAATAGCAAATACAATAAATCAAATATAAGGAAATAATAAAATAAAAATAAACAGGAAGTAATTAAAGCCTAAGTGGTGGGTGGATCGCCTCACAGTGTGATAATTGGCGCTGAGTGGCTTGAAGCACCACTTTTCAGAGTCATTAATGCTCGGCATCAGTCGCCATATTGAATTATTTTATTTTTCGCTCATTATATTCTGAGAAGAAAAATGCAAAATGTGTGTTACTATAATATCAATTCTATTTACCTTGTGGTACAATGAAATCATCACAGTTGAACTTTTAACGTATATTTAAGTTGTAATCAGTCAAGCAAATTAAGAATATAAAAAAACTGCTCGACTAATTACGCCTTAAAAATATACGTTAAAAGTTAAACTGCAATGATTTTATTGTACCACAAGGTAAATAGAATTGATATTATAGTAACACATTTTACATTTTTCTTCTCAGAACTTCATAAGAGCGAAAAATAAAATAATTCAACATGGCGACTGATTGTGAGCCTTAAAACTGTTTGTTCGTAGTTGATGTAGTAACAGGAATGGATGCTAAATTTGAATGTTTTCAAGTTAACAATCTTTTTATATTTCTATGCATAGAATGCTTAGCAGACTAAATCCATGCATAACATTTTTGGAATAGACAGGATAAGGGGTCTTATTCAGTAATTTGTCACCTTATACAATCCAACTTTTGTATAAAGACAGTTACCCTGTAACTATTACAGTATTACAAGCAGAATTGTATTCTGTTATATTACGACTGTAATTAAAATGATAGTGACTCTTTATATATAACATCGGGTTCTACTGTTGTTAAGAGCGAAAGTGTATAAAACCAACGTATATTTTTAGGTTATGTCCCACTACCATCATTGTACAAGAAAAAATATGATTGAAATGTGGCTAGGAAAGACAGAAAGAGAATATGTTATACCCTCTTAAATATACAATATATTTTTAATACTGTAGCTCCATACACAGTAGCTTTTACTGATGGTGTGAACAAGAAATTTAATACAGTATTGTTTATTTTATTTATTTATAAGCCTCATAATATACACAACATAAGTGTTAGGAGTTTTCAAGGAATGGTACTGCCATATGTTGGTTGTGCTGTATCCTGACTTTTATCTAGAGACTAGTGCTATAGAGATGAATGAAATAGAGTTTATAATATTTTATCAGAATTTAAAAAAATAAAAAAATAAAAAAAAAATACATAAAAGTGTTATAACTTTTTAACTGAATTTAAGTGTGTACTATAATTAGTAATTCTAAACATGAATAAAATTATTGTGGACGTACGTACACTATTGCAACAGCACTATGTCGTCCTAGAAAACAAAGACTGAGACTAGAGGAAAACAATAAAAGAAACGAGCTGAGTTTGGATGTAGTCAACATAATACACAAATAAAAAGAAAAATGTGGAAATTCCCATAAGGAATTATGTCAAGTCACAGAATTAAATGAAAAAGACAAACTTTACAAACCAAATGAACAAAAAAACAAAGAAAACTGAAAAATTCAGGACACCGTAGATAGTATGTGAGAAGAGGACAAGGTTACACACAAAACAAGGTTAAAAAAAAAAAAAAAAAGACATCACGAGTACACAACTAGGTGACACAATGAAGATGACACAGAAGAACACAGTTGATTTCCTTGGACAAGCTAATTGCGATGTTACAGGAGCAGAACTCTGCTTCTTTATTTTATTGTTTTATACTTGTCCCATCCGTGGTTTTCTTGGACAACATAATTCTGCTATTGCATATGTCCAAAACCATTTGTATTGTCTTAAAGTTCCATTGCAATAAACTTTCAAATACTCATAAACATGTGAAAACTATAAAAATTAAATTTAGCAAGATGTTTTAAAGGTTTTTGGAACACATCCTAGAGTGTAGCCAAATCTGCTACAGAGATATTTTAAAGAATATATGTAATGTAGTGAGTGAGTGAGAGATTTTGGTCAGTGCTTAACATGGAGGTCTTCAACGCTGGTGAGGGGTGAAATGAGGTGAGTATGGAGCGGTGCAAGAATGAAAGGGTGGGGGAAATGGGAGATCCCCGAGAAAAACCCTCATATCAGCGGCATCGTCTGGCACGATTCCTACAAGTGAAAATCCGGGGACAGATCCACCGGGAATCGAACCGGGATCACCTTGGTGGGTGGCGAGGGGTCTGACCCCTCAACCACTGTAGCCCCTACAATGTAGTGATAATCACAAGTTACTTTAACTGCTATATGTAACTCTCGAAAGACAGTCACAAGTTACCATCTTTATCAAGGGTAAAGTTACAGAATAGGCTGTATTTAAAATTATAGTTAAGTATTTTTTTGTTGGCTTTTTGTTTGTATCTGAAACTTGATCTGTGGTTTAAATTCTACCAACGGTTTTGAAATTTATGTTTAGACTTAGCTTTATTAATTATAAGCAGCAATAATTAAGTTGATTGATGTTATTGTATGTTGCAGCAATAAATAATTTTAAAAGTAACAACTTCTCTGTGGATGTGGAGACACTCCACTCGAACATGGTGTTGCTAAAAATCAATCCCAAGCTTATGAGCGGCCAGGACTTCTCAGATCGGTTAGCAACGGTGAGTTTGTTGGACCATATAGTATGTTACATATTACTACTGCTGCTTACAGAAACACTTAAATTTTGTTGAGAAAAATTTTATTTTGTTATATTAAAAAGAAAAAAGAAGACAACCTAGTATAGGTGGTAGAATTTCATGTAAAATAATCAATAATTGTCTCAAATGAATAATATCCAAACCTTACTTCATTGGTAGTGATGGGACAATTCCATAATCTCGATTCCGATTCTCGATTCCTAAAAAAAATTGATACCCTTGATTCCCTTCGATTTCACATGTCGTACCTTAATAAAGAAAAACTAGTGATTTATCTTTTTAAAATTCCTCTGAATGATCGGCCGTCTCAGCGAGTGTATCGGTACTTGCAGAATCATAGAAAACACAGTGGATAGCTTTATTTTTTTTTTTTAACTAAGCCCTACTTTAAAACAGAACCTGCAAAATACTTCTGCACAACGATAACCACCTTCGCGTCGCGAGATGATCGAGTAAGATGAGAAGTTGGTAACCAACCAAAACATTTTTCCAACGGTAGTACAAAACATATCGGGGATTCACCTGCATCGCTAACCTTTGCTCAACTAATAATGATATCTCAATCGGAAAAAAAAGCTAAATTGGCAACACTGCACACGGACCGAACATAAACAGTTTTACAGCATAGAAGAGTAGATACTGTATACACTAGTGTATAGTGCGCCCTCATGTATAATGAGCACCACGATTTTTGCAACAAGTTCCAGAGAAAAAAAAAATTATGTGTCTTGCTAGAATGTAAAGATTTAGTGGAGTAAAAAATCGTGAAGCAGTGTGAGGGAGGCTAAGCTGGATTTGCTTGGGGGGAGGAGGAGGAGGAGGAGGAGGGAAGGAACTGTGGCTAACAAAGAAAAGAGAGAGGAAAGATGACTCACAGTGGCTAGAGTGTGAAGGGCAGCTTGTCATGTCCACAGCTATCTATAGAGAGCCTGCCAAGGTCGCTAGCAGCCTGCAGCCAGCTCACGTGTGCCTGGACAGCATTCCCCCTTGCCCCATTCCTACTGTGCTGTGTCGTGTCCGCTGCTTCCAGGATGACCCCCCCTCCTCCAAAATGAGATAACGTGCCATGTCAGCAGAACAAGCTTGACTTTTTTATTTACTGTCCTCCGCTGCGAGCCGAGAAGAAAGAAAGGCTCAGGAATGCGGCAGGGGGTGGCTAGAAGCAGAGGACTGTAGGACCCCAACCACCACCCTGCCTTGCCATCCCTCTCCCGGGGGAGAGGGGGGGAAAGAACAGTGTCACCCTTTTTATTCCTTTTCTTGGAAAGATGGTTATCATGAGGCGTCAAAATTAACTTCTCATCTTGCTTCCGCCCACCCACGATCTTTCCTGCCTTTCAGGACCAATTCCGCCGGGGTGGGAAGCGCGTGGTCTGACCACTTGGCTATCGTGGAATCCCATATCTATCTTCATGGAAGTGTACCGATAATTGATTTGTGCCTCATAAGCAAGAAATTGTATGTTGTGTCATAATTTTAATTTGTATGGATTTACTTTTTTGAATTGTTATGTATTTCTAACATGTTCATTTACAATCCTGTTTGTACAATCAAACATAACCCATAAGCTATCTGGTACTGTAGATCATAGTAAGCAGAAGATATTAAGAGCTATCTGCACTGAAAAATTTGTAATTTTATAATTGTACCAAACACTGTTCAACTCTTTCAGCATATTGTGCTTAAAATATGGTTGTAAATAGAGGAAGTGGAAGGTGGGACAAGACAGGGAAGTAGGGTAAAACGGGTTAGCTGGTATCTGCCTCCAGCAAGTGGTGTTAACCGACCAGTGTGGTGGATTGAATTTCATGAGTAGGCTCTACATTTTCTCTAGACGGCCAGTGGCAACCATTTCCATTTGTTATTCTGTGATTTTTTTGAAGTTATGTTCATTGCTTGCACAGTTTTGATTATTCCTGTGTAATAATTATTGTTTAAAATAAATGTAATTGTGTAGACTAATATGTAACACATCCTGAGTTCCTATAACTGATGTATTTTTTATTTTCAACGCAATGTTTGTGTGCTATAATGATATAATCTCTAAATTAAGCATATAGGTCAAGATTGGGTACTATTGGTCTTGCCACACATTTGTCCTTTGTATATAACTATACAGCTTTTTTTTTTTTCAGTGTTATATCTATCTCTTTTACATTAACAGGTTTGTTAAGATTATGTATCATAGATTATTTTAAACATTGTTACAGATGGTTCATAAAGATAAAAAGGCTACCAAACAATAATGGTGGCAGGTGTCAATGAAAGTAGCTGTACAAGCTGTTGTAAAGGTCTATGGACAGGGCTGTTCGTCAATTTTGTGTGCCTCGTACGACTTTGGAACATCATGTTGCGAAAATACTAAGTGACCAGGATTATTGTGTAGAAAAAGTGCTGAGACCTGTAATGTGTGTATTTAATGATGAACAGGAGGGTGGACTGGTTAAAATTCAACAAAAATGGTAGGTCGGTTATTTGGCTTAACAATTAATAAATTTTGTGAACTGAACTTGCATTTCAACTACCTAAAGGAAATATGGCTCATAATCCTATCTTGTCATAAATGAAACCTGAATCAACAGCAGGAGCAGTGGGATTTATTAAGGTCGTTGTACAGCTATTTTTTACCTCTTTAGTAAAGAAGTTGATACCCAGAAATTGAATAGTGATAGGATCTTCAACATTGGTGGAATTGGGCTGACTGTGAACCCAAACAGTCACTCTAAAATATTGACATTAAACACTAAAATATTGGCACATGGATAGTGTTGTAGCTTGTCGCACGTATTCTTTTTTACACGAGTATTGTGCTGCTCATGTTACCTTTTCGCAACGCATGCAGGCGGCAGCCAAGGCGAGTATAAGGGAGGTTGGCCAATGGAGGCATGGCCTGTTTCGGGCGGAATGTGTGACGTCAGACCGAGACCCTCTTGGTACGGAAGGTAACAACCGGAGCCCTCACGCGCCTTGTGGGGGAAGGTCGGTGCTACATACAAGTCCAATATCGCTGTAGACGAACCAGTTATCCAAAAATTATGAAACATTAAGACTGTTCATAGAAATTTGTTGTTTCATTCACTGTGTTTATACTAATATATTTGTTGTTTAAAATATGTGTATTTTTTGTAAATTTTTTCAATGCGCGAGAAACATTTTATCACAGGTTTGTGATCGTTTCACAGAGCAATATTACATGCAATTCGATCAACCTTCCAAAGTATGGCAATACAATACTGCTATCTAGAGTGAAATGTTAACACAGTTTTGAGTGGTATCAGATTTCTTAATATAATTTAGCTTGTGAAACCATGAATGATTAGTTTACTAAAGGTAGTACGATTTACGTTTCGTCTGAAGTAAAGTGCAGAAAAAAAACACAAAAATTTTACTAACGAGAGAAGTTTAATTATGCTGAAAAAATGCTTTCTTGCAAATATATGTGTAAATTATTTTAAAATTTTAACATAACTATAATGTTTGCTTAAAATTGTTAGAATTCCACTTTTGCACAATGATACTTAGATATAGTTATACATCATTATTATATATTATAAATCTTGAACATTTATAAATAATACATCAAGAACAAAATCTGCATGAAGGACAAAATAATTACAAAAACAAGTGACCAAGAGCTATAAACTATATCAAAAAATCTGTATAGCACATAAGGATATATACAGTAATTCTGCTCAGAATAACTAAGTAATTTGTGACACAGCAAATACAACTTAAGGACATGCCATTTAGTTTTCCAGTACCTTTGAGAATATTTATTTAAAATTTAATATTACGTCTGTTTTGAAAGATCAAAGAATTTTTTTTTTAACAAGAATGTCATATGTTCTATAAGATTTACATATCATTAAATATTACTATTTTTTACTCTTTGCTCCGAACTGAATATAGTTTGTGGTATGAAATTAACCAAAATCAAATACAATTCATATACAATTTTTTTCTGATTAATGGACGTACAATTTGCAGAACATTAAAAATAGGTAGATTCATTGGTTTTCACTTTTTTGTTTTATTTAAGTAGTAGAAACTGTATTCGCAAGTACCATCTGCAAGTCTAATAACTTTCTTTTGAAAAATATAAAGCCGCCTAAAGCCGTGAATTTTTTCCATTTGTTCACCCTTAAGGTGTGAAATTAAAATAACAGCTTAAATAGAGACTCAACCAATTTCAAAACTACAACATAGTTTTACGATTCACAGAATAAAGACTATAATAAAATTTAGAATTACAAATACAGTTCATATCTGAGTAAGTGTAGTTCTACAAGCACAGCATTTTTTTAAAACAACATTCAGTGGTGGTGTCACAAAACAATCACTTTGAGAAAAAAGTGGGTTTAAAGTTCAATTAATTATGCTAATGCACTAAACAAAAAATTAACAAATTTTAATTATTAATTAATATTGGTTATCACTAGGGACCCCAAAAAATGGTAAATAAAACTGGCCAATTTTGGAGTTAAAAATTGGCAAAAGTGGTGCAAAAAATCAGTGTAAAGATGTTAAAGCGGTGCAAAAAATTGGTGTAAAAACTTCTGCACTTTACACAATATTCGTAAATAAAAGATGTAAACTGGCCAAAATATTCAATTTTTATATAATTTATTTTTTGGAAATGTAAATTAAATATTTAAACAGAATACTTCAACAATCAGAATATTTTAGGTGTAGGAAGAATTATTGATCGCCTAAACCTGTTCATCAAGACTTGCGAGTTAAAAAATTCATTATTAAGATTACGTTTAACAGTAAACTTGTTATAGGAGAGACACCAGAAAACATCAAATAAAAACTGGCTCATAGTGATGTTAAAAATGGACAGAAGCAAGAAAACTTTAGGTGAAAATTATTAATGTAATCTTGAAATAAGCCAAGAATTTAAATTTTTTTATCAAACTTAAAATGCAGTAATCTGGCAAATGCTATCACCACACAGCAGTACAACACAATGTAATTTACCTGTTTTAACAAAGGAAAGAAACCAAACTTAACAAAAATACTGTAAGATATGTTTAAAATGTGTTGTGTGGCACCTTGTAAGGTGCTAGTCAGATGCTTGAGTTGCATGCTGTGTGTGGGCGCATCATCATGGTGAAAACCAAGATGGCTGAGATGTAACAAAGTTGCAATAAAAGACTTTGTCAACTTGCGTACACTGTTTCATTAAAGTATCTAACATGGTATCAGGTACGGGGTTAATTTTTTTTGTGTCTAGTCTCGACGTCACGGAAATTAGTATGCTTGAATAACACTAAGGTTGTTGTTTCTACTTGACCAAGATGGATAAGTTTGCTCGACCGCCCGATCAACTTGTTGTTGAAGGAAATCTTGACCAAAACTGGACGTTTTGGAAACAAAAATTTAAACTGTATCTCCAGGTACTGAAGGTAAAGGATGACGCTGATATCCCGCGTGTGGCGCTGTTGCTGAATGCGATCAGCGATAAAGGGATTGAGATATACAATTCCTTTAACCTTGCTGAGGATGAGGCACAAGTGTTTGACACAGTCATTTCTCGTTTTGACAAGCACTGTTCACCACGCAAGAACCTTTTGTATCATCGTTTTCAGTTTCTGACCTTGAGGCGACCCGAAGGAATGCCTATAGAACAGTTCGTTACAGATGTAAAAAACTTGTCGCGTGTGTGTGAATTCGGTACCCAAGAAAGTCTTTTGTGCCATGACATTCTAGTGGCGGGAATAAACGATGCGGTAATGCAAGAGAAGCTTCTTCAAGCAGGAGATGATCTATCACTCGAGAAAGCTGTAGACGTGTGTCGTTCGTTGGAAGCTAGTCGAGTCCATTTGAAAGCAATGCAGAGTACAACAGTGAGTACAACAGTCGGTGCAGCATCGAGCCCAGTGACAAATGACGTGCTTGCAGTTCAATCGCCACGAGTTGACAAAACCAGCTATCCAAGGCGTGGTCAGACAAAACAAATGTGCGGGTTTTGTGGTTATAGTCATGGTCGTGAAAAAATGTGCCCAGCAGCGAATAAAACGTGTGCAAAATGCCAACGAAAAAAACCATTTCGCAGCCGTATGCAAGAGCACGCCTGTCACTGATTCTGCAGGGTATAGTAAACAAAGCAAGCAGTCTGGTACACGTCAAGCACATGAAGTTTCACTTAACGGTGTTGTCAGTGACCCCCTCGAATATCTGTACATTGCAGAAGTTGGTAACTCTGCTCATCTCGATAAACGATCGTGGTGGGAGCCC
>PNEQ01039389.1:0-60116 GCA_003012365.1 Medauroidea extradentata | reverse complement strand
TATGTTTACATTATACTTAACACAATATACATTACAACAGCATAATAAATACTTTTAAATCTTACTACCTTAAAATAACATGCCAGGGTTTTACCGAGTTACTAAAATTACTAATATGTGCATAAATGTCTTAACGTCCCCAACATGGACTCTCATTTACATACTGTAATCTCCACGAGATATCGTGGTATGTTACAGAGTGTAAGTGACAACATCTCGATCTTTAGTCGAGGCAAAAAAATTCTCCTGAGCTAGTATGGCTTCAAGACAATAAACTCACTGATACACCTAAAATATAAGTCGCTTCACAATTCAACCGACTTTTTTTTGTAGATTTAGTGGTTTCAAGGCCTTATTTTTCTAAAAAAAAGTTTTTAATTTTTTAGTCTAAAGTAAAGCATACTTCCGCTGATACAATATCTACCCGGCAAAAATATCTCATCAAATTTTCATGAGTAGTTCAGATTTTATTGAAGGTTGAGTATTCCAGTCGTCAGCTCGACATCGTACCTTTCCATACCGTTTAATGAGTACGTAGCCACGTGTCCTGTTTGACTCAGGGGGTTAAGGGAGTTAATCGCCTAAGGAGCCTGCCTACATTGGCGCGCTCAGGGTCCCCAAGTAAGTAAAGGTCTACGAAGACCCAGAGGAACCTGTGGCATGTAGTTCGCTACTTCTGCGGATCGGTTGGCACAAGGGTGCGAGATAGAGAGACAAGTCACAAGGGCAGCATGGTATTGCTTACACTGCGGTAATAAACCAGACTGTTACCTCGTACACCAGGCTCTCATAGCACGGTAGTCAATATCTCCCCTCTCCTCCTGTGGTACGTCTTGGTATGCCGGATCGCCGACGTCCGCCCAAGGGCGTCTCACTGGCCATGCAGACCGCCGCTGAAGACGACTTCCAGCGGAAGACCTCGTTGTGTATCGGTCACCAACCATCCAGCACCAGCAGTGGACACGTGCCGGACGATGCCGCTGGTTGGCAGATTTTCTTGGGGGTCTCCCGTTTCCCCGCGCCTTTATTCCGGCGCTGATCAATACTCACCTCGTATGACCTCTTACCAGCACTAAAGACCTAGATGTTAAGTGCTGACCAACATATCTTCAATTCAGTTAATAAATACAGCAGTAATTAAATTGACATATATATATATAATGTATGACAATGTCTGTGGCGTTAAAAATATTTTTGTAAGAACAGAAGTTGATGTAAAGGGAGAAGTTTCGCGGTCTAAAAGATACGTATTTCATCTAACATCCTTGTTAAGTGGCACATAAAGGTTAAATGGCACAATCTAGAACGCAGTTAACAGCCTCCCGTCTTTTTCATCTTGGTACACAGTCTGTGTCTGCTAATGATCTCGACAAGAATCATCCTATTCGTACCGCTGTTGTGCCTGAAACTGTAAAGGATTATAGGTTAAACATTCACTTAATCAATATCGGTACGCTATAAGTGACGAAAGACAATCTTAAATAACGTCATCCGCAGTGCAGTGGGGTCTACTATACAAATTATTTTTAAAAAATTAATTTTTTTTGTACACGAACACTAAATACAAGTTCGAAAGAAAATCGCGGAAAAGCTCGCGGATACAGGTAGCCAGACCTAAATGAAGAATAATGAGTGTAATTTTTTATTCACAATATATATAGCCTGTATCGACCCAATTGATATTTATGTATCGACGTGATTTTTGTTTTATATTTGTGCTTACTCAAATACCTGAAAAGTGATTTCACGAATTTTCGAAATTCCCACCGAAGGAGGTGAAAATTGATGAAATGTGTTTTCAATTGTTCGTCGATATTTCTTTAATCCAGCGGGCAATTGTCGTGTTTTTCACGTCCGAGAGACCCCAGTTAAGAAGTCTAAAATGTGATTCGAGGGTTTTTCGAAATTCAATCTCGTATGAGGTGAAAAGAATGTTTTTATTTTTGCTTCAGAATGATGATTAGATAAGTGGCCGCCAAAAAGTTTTAAGATTTTTCAAAATTCAAACTATCAGTACTGTAAGGGATTATATGTGATTTTTAATGAATGCCCGATTTTGCTTCTACTGAACGAGCTATCGTCGTGATTTTCATTTCACTTGGATAATTGAACAAATATTTAATGTGTGAAATTAGGATTTTTTTAAATTCGATCACTAAAGAGGTAAAAAGGCAGAACTTTTTTTTCATTAGCCGATGATACTTGTCTAACCAGTAGGGATATTGAGGTGAAAAGTAAGTACGACCAGCGAGAAATAAATTATACAGGGGTTTCGTTCTACAGTTCTATCGAGACGTGTTGTTGTACAACCTCTATGAGCCAAGGAAATTATGAATAATTTCGACGTTATGTGGCGCAGCTGTTTGCCGTTCTGACACACAAAAACTGCAAGACAGATGAAATTAGTTCAATTCAAATGAAGTCGTTCAAAAGTGGTAAAAACGTATTATGCAGTCCACTATCCACTAAAGTTCCTCAACAGCGTCATCCCACATATACCATCTCTCTAACCTCTAGGTTGGGGCACCAAATAAGTATATACTTCTGCAAAACATTATCCCGCCGAAACTGCCTTATGACACTTAACTTCAAGTGAAGGTTTTGAAAAACAAGTATGTTATTGAGGGCACCATCACCAATGGTTGTGCTCGGGTGAAATCAGTCTTCATACCACGTAAACTGCGTATTTCATTCGATTATCCTCTTTTGAAGTCTGTAATTACACCACAACGTCAACATTGTTGTGACTATAAATAAGGCCCAGGCGAAGTCGCTGTTAGTGGCAGGAACATACTTAATTAAGATTGCTTTTGGCGTAGTACAGCTATAGCTACTTTTCCTGCTGCAGAGTTAGCTCGACTAGCAGCTTTGTCATTCATACACTTGATGAATGAACTACCTATCTGGTGTACAAAGAGGTTTTTCAATTAAAGCAAATACAGTATTATCTGCTATGAGCACGGTCGTAGAAGTACAGGTCTGGACACTCGACTATTTACCAGTGCATTTTGCTTGACCCCCTTTTTTTTGGCTGCAGTTCACCAAGTTACCGAGAATGTTGTGCTTTAATGGCGCTGCAATCAGGGTGGTCGGGCTCAAACTTCGCCCACTTTTTGCCAGTGTTTAAATTATAAAGTAAATGTAGATTGCTGGAGTCATAATTTAGGATTGTGAGCGAAGGACGTATTTCATAAACTGATAAAAAAAATCCGTTTTGATAAATTCTTTATCTTTGTGGGAGGGAAGTGGGCGGAGTTTGCAGCCAAACAACAAGGGGGTCAAGTTTCCAGGCGAGTGTCAGACCTGTTCTTCTACGGCTGTGGCTATGAGTAACACACGCGAGCAAACCCGCGGGTACACTGCTAGTAGTTTTATAATTTTCAACATAAACGTTTTATTGGAAAAGTAATCGTGTTGTTCACCTATATTTTGCAAAGCGCTCTGAAAATCTTGCGTGTTGTGGTCATATTTCACCTCCAGTATGCTAGAATCTAATGATGTTGTTTTTAAGTTTTTTTCTTTCTGTTCGGGATGAAACGAGGTCAGCGCAGGGATTCCGAAACGTACAAAAGTGACCCACAAATACTAATTGATAAACGATACGTGTAGATTGCTTGAAAACATGAGCATGACGCACAGCCATACTGCTGATATGTATACATTTTATTTCGTTTAACGATCGCTTTTTGTTTTTCTATTAGCACGCAAAAAAACACGAATAGATTTAACATTGTGTTCTATTTTATTAATATATTAATTTTAGCATTGTGGAAAGGGAGTGTTCTAAAGTAATTAGTAATGGTTACTTTGAATGTTTTCTCTGTTTATTCCAAGTGGCTAATGGAAGAAAAGCTTATCATTTTGTAATAACACCTGAATTTTAAGGTGACTGAACACAAAATCTTGGGTTATTTTGTCAATTAAACCCAAATTATTGTTACTTAAATGCTGCGTCCTAGCAACGTGAGCTAGGAAGATGGCAGGACTTAAAAATAGTTGTTTAAAGATTAATTTACCATAGTTTAAACTTTGTACCAATGACAGTAATCACATTCCAATCCTTTTAATGTTAAGGCGTGAGCACCGATCTCTACGCATTCTGTACCAACTGTAGCTGCTTGGCCTGTTAAACGCAGGAATTGTAAGACTTAAGGAAGTTGAGTCCCACATGAAGTATATGGTTACGTGTAACACTTGAATACTACTTGGCGTTATAATTGCGCACGTGAAATGGAGAATTAAATGCTTACATCAGTTCGCAATTGACAGAGCTCATTTATTTACTACTATTTGTATAACTTCGTGTTTATGTTTCAACATATCAGGAAAAGTAGTTTCATGTTTTAACATTTAGACAAAATAGTGAATTTTAAATTAATGGTCCTCGAACTCAGTTAATATTTGTTTTATACAAATCAGAATACGGATTGCTCTAATCCATAAAATTAAATTTCAAATTATAGACTGAGTTCAGAAAAGTTTTTAAAAATTAAGTAATTTAACACGTTTCAAACTAATCGCTCTTAAGTGACTTCGCAACGTTCTTGCTTACTAAACGACAGACACAAAACTACAAAATATGTCAGAAATTTAAGTTCATTAAAACTCAGCCATAACCTTATCGACGCAAAACAACTAGACTTGAGAGCAATGGCCACTTTAATTATCCCGTGTAGTAAAATTACATGTAATGGGTTAAAATGTAAGGAACTCATACGATCTTACGAAAATACTCAGTTTATCGTGATATTCCTCAAACTAGTAGTGCCACTTTTTAAATTATAACTCGGGGATGTGGTAGGTCTGTGTGTTACATTACTGACAGATAGTACGCACACTAAATTAAAGTCTGTATTTTGCCAGAGAGAACTCAGCTGTTTCTCTAAGAGGACCATACATAAAACTGAAATTTCAATATTGTTGTAATTTCGAAAGCCTGTGCGATAATTATCATAAAAGTAAATGTTTATTACTTTATTTAATGTGGCCAACATTTACATTTCAAAATATAGTCTTAGTAAAATTCTTGTTCAATCACACAGTCAACGTCAACAATTTCGACAGTATTAGGTATTCGGTACAACTATACCATAAATAATATTTTTCTACCACCGAACAGGATAATGAACTTCTGCATAGTACTGAAGGATGTAACAAGCAATTTTTAGTGCCAAATTCACTCGCTGACTGGTAAATGCATTTCTGTTCTCTTCCATTATTTGTTGGGCATTAAGTCAGATTTATGTTCAAAGTTTTGCAACATTCAAAAATTTCTAGCATTAGTTCGAATGAGAAAAAAAAATCCGGTTCCTGCTCCGTAGTAATGAATTCTTTCCTTGGCTGAAACAAACGTACGCTTAGAGATGTTCATCTCTAACTCGAACATAAGAGATATTTTTTTCTTTAATTTTAGCTGAGATTTTTTTCTTCTTCGAGCAAGACCATTTCGACTCTTTTTCTGTTCCTTTGTTTTTGTCTTTCTCGGCCTTGACCGCTCTCCGGAACATGTTCTCTCCATCTCACTCTGTTTCCTCCCACCGGCATCAGTCCTTGCCAGGATCCTTCTTCCTTTTCGTCACTTAACAGTTGGCAGACTTGACGACGCCGGCCTCTCGACGCAGTGAGGGGATCCCTGTCTTCCAGACGCCGAGGCGCCGCAGTCAAGGCGATGCGACCCAGTCACCTACGTCACTTCCATTTCCGGGGTAGGGGCCAGGGTTGGTGCAGTGGCTAGAGCGCTCGCCTCCCAGCAAGGCGAGCCGGGTTCTATTACCAGCGCGATTTTCGCATGCGAGAAACGCGGCAAATGGTACCGTTTATCCGCGGAGTTCTCGGGGTGCTTCCGTTTACCCCACCCTTCTCCTTCCATCGCTTCACCCTTTTCATGGCATCATTTTGGGTTCTGCAAACACCTAACTAAGAGTGCCCAGTCAGAAGTCTGCACTTGGGGTGTGATGCTCTGCCCTCGTGTACTCTCCGCATACGATACTATAAGTATAATTATTACTATTATTACTAATTAATTAATTTAATTATTCCTTTCAGGAGTACATTCCCAGCAGCTGGCACATCCACACGCCGACACACATACCGATGCGGTCAGTTGTAACTTACGGGCGTTACACACGTCGTTTTTGGGATCGTGAATAAAAGAGACAGCTGTTCCGAAAGCGGGTGGCCAAAAACGTGATAGGATAGACAGAGAGAGAGACGAAGAGAGGGAGACAATATAAAAAACGTATATCAGATAAATAATTGAGCAGAGAAAGAAAGAGGAAATAAATAGAATAAGGTTGTGGCAAGACAAGAGGGGAAAAAGTAAGAAAGGTGTAAAAGTGTGTTGACTTTCATAAGGGTATGAAGATAGAATTCGAAGGGATTCCTAGTATACTTAAACCCTAACTGTCTCTAAAATTATGATATGTATAGAAGATTACAGAAAATACTCAATGATGGGCACTATCTACAGCAATTTTCGTGATATTTTTGTTTTAATATTTGTATTAAACAATTTTTTTTCTTATTTTTGACATTAATTGTGACTAAATTTTTCCCGTATGAAATTTTTCTATCTCTCATCCTACTTTTTGGGTAATGGATCGTAAATGTCAAAATTTGTATTTTTTGTTGTATATAGATATAAACAATAACAGAATATGTTTTTAATGTTAAATTTTTATAATTGTCATTTCAAATTTCAGCATTTCTATTTAAATAAATATATTTTATGTACCTATGTCAACTTATAGCATGCAACATTGTTATTCACTGTAATTTTTTTTTTTTTTAGTTTCGTATACCAGTTGATTTTTAGTGTCGTACATAAATCGGTAATATGCAAATTTTGACATTAGCAGGCCATTGCGCAAAAACTATCACGGATAAAAAAATTTCATAGGAGCAAAATTCAGTCACAATTTATGTCTAAAATAAGAAAAATAATATCTGGTACAAACATATAAATATCATTATTGCGATGAAAACTGCTGTACAGTACACCATGCACTTAATTATATTATTATGACATTAAGAGGATTATGCACCTAGCGCATGAATAGTCTTCTCTACGCGTAACAACTAAACTTATTTACAATATGTTGATAAGAATCCACGGATAAAACTAGGCTTCTATCATTTTATAAATGCAGCATGCTAATTTGATACATGTTTTTGGTCCCCTTCAAAATGGCTTAAAACTGATTTTTATGACTGCTGTTACTGGAAAAATTCTACCCCAAGATTCGTAAATAACAGCGTTGGAATCTTGCGTTGAACTTTACCACAAACTTTCCACAAATCAAATTGCAGGGTCGCCGCTTTAAGTCCCATGGGGAAAAGAGTAGTAGGAAAACGCTGCATGCCAGTTTGGCGCGCCGCGAACATAAGCGATACTGTTACCGTTGACTGTGGAAAGCTGAACCTTATCGCTTCACTGTCTCCGCGCATCAAACGCGGAAAATTGTATCCAGTGTATAGACCTCTTAAGGCCAAATGTCCCTACTTGTGCTGTTTTTCGTAAAATAATTTTGGATTCTCGAAGGGTGCGGATATTTAAAGTACGTAGGCCTTATAAAGATACGTTGAAATTTATGTTTACCTTGTAGTCGAATTTTAACAATGACAAATATGTTATTATTTTCGTTAATAATTGACTTAAATATTACAACTGATGATAAGCCACTATTTATAATTTTTTCCATTCAAAAATTTACGCTACTTAGGAAACAAAATTTGCAATCAATATATGTGATTGTTTTGCAATATATTCTCCCTTTTAGTATTAAAACAATAGTATTCCCCGAAACAGCATAATATGAACATTTATCCTCTATGCTTTCGGGGAAAAAAGAACAAATTTACAATTTTAATTTTGGTAGGTTTTGAAAAACTGAAAAAATATCAGAAATGCTATAAAGGGTTTGAGGACCGGTTTTGTAAGTATACATATTGTTTTGACCGAACAGTAATGCATTAATGGCGTTGAGAAACTTACAGTATATTATTTTATATTTATTTATTTGGACGCTTTGAAAGCTTTACGTTCTCTCAAACAACAGAAGGTCTTGGTAGAGGTACACGGTGGAAAGGGAATAGGAGTCGGCCAGGACCTGTTAAACGAACGATCCCAGCAACAATTTCGGATAATCCTGGAAAACCGAAATCAAGATGGCCGGAGCCGGAGATCGAACTCGAGTCTTCCCGGATGCCAGGTGAGTGTTTTACCACTGTTCCATCTCGCTCAGTTTATGTGGAATTCGGGTAATTACTAAATGCTATAAGAAACAAAATTTGTATCCACTAAAAGTAGATAGTAAATGGCGATTCGGGGGCAGTGGCTGCTGGCTTTGGGTAACCTCTGACCCCGATGATGTCACGGTGGCCATCTTCGATGTCATTGCGACAGCCATCTTGTATCCAACTGCCATCTTGTATCCAACTGCCATCTTGAATTAATCCACCATCTTGTATCCAACCGTCCTCTAGTATCCACCCGACATCTTGTATCCATCCGCCATATTGTTTCCGACAGACATATTATTTCCAGCAACCATATTGTATCCATCCACCATCTTGTTTACCTACTACATTTTGTTGTCATTTGTTGTTGGGACGCACCATCTATTTCGTGTGAGCTCGGGCAATTTCGGCAACCTTCGGCTCGACCTTCAACCCTTGGTTGCTGCTACTTGGCTACCAGAGGCGCTGCTGTCGCTACAATCTTGTAATTTCAAGTTGGTTTGCCAGGGGTGCTGCTGTCGCCGCTATATTAGTTCGCTAGCCGGTCACCAGTTAATAGACTTGGTCGATATACATTCGATTAATCGATTATTTTATTCTTGTTTCGTTTACTAGGCAGTGCTAGTGTCGCATTGAATGTGCCACATTTCATGCAGCCTAGGTGTATACATCGCCCTTTTATTTTAATTTTTAAAGTGTGGAAAGTTAAAAAAACGTTTGGCGGTGCAGAGCCTCGAATCACCAAAACTTGCGTCACTTGACTGACACCTTTAACCACTCGGCTACCGAAGCATGATATGCAATGGGAAGTTAAAAGTTGGCTTCATTAATGCAATTCATTACCTCATTGTAACTAAGTAGTTCGTTAAGATCTCGTAATTATTTATGAATGTTGGAAATTAGCGATTTTTTCTTATTTATAATGGAAATATTAATGGACATTTCAATTACAGACTTATTATTATATATATTGTTTTTTATATTGCAATTATTGATTTTTTCTCAATTTAATTATTTTTTATTTAGTGCAGTTATTGATTTCTTTCTAATTGGGTACTTATATTTCCATACTTCTTTTGATTCTGCATAGTATTTAATATGCCTTATACAACATACCACACTTTTTAATGAAATTTATTCAGCATATGTGTTGTCACTAAGTTAGTATAAAATTTTTTAAAATATAACATCTAAGTATATGTATCTCTCGTACTCAACCTTTTTAACAGTACATGAATTATGAATTAATCTCATAATGTAGGAAGCTGTAAACGTACACAAGATAGTGCGAGGCAGTTTTCTGACCTTATCAAAGTCAGAGAGAAGCTACATGGTGCGACATCATCAATCACCAAGTACGTGACTTTACGAATGTTTCAAATGTGTGCACCTGCATGGTGTTCAGTAACATCCGACCACAGCAAGAGAAGTGCAAAGAAAGGACTTTCGCATGCCATCGTCGCACAATACAACCTGACCCTGCGTACATGCTTTCACTCATGTTTCTCATGCGCACATCTGTGCGGTGTTCTGTAACATCCTACCTCGCTGCTGCACTGTGTCAGGAATGTACAGAGCCAACACTTTCACAACTATATAGATTGTGCTAAGTCTAATAATGTTATGTAATTTTTATTTAAAATATTGTAAAATTATGTTTGCAATGATTGCCAAAGACGTTTATTATTAAACATTTTAAAGTCAATCCCTTCGCATACCATCGCGAACTTTCGCAAAATTCTTCGCGGACTTTCACGATTTCTTCGCATACCTTCCCGACTCCTTCACGAACTTTCGCTACTTTTTCGCGAATTTTCACAATCTCTTCGCATACCATCACGAATCCTTCGCAAACCTTTGCGACTCCTTCACAAACCTTAAACACTCCTTTAAAGCCTTTTTCGTGACTCCTTTGACTCATTTGAAGATTTCTTTGTGACTCATTTGACCTTTGGAGACTACTTCATGACTCCTTCGACTCCTTTGAAAACTCCTTCATGATTCTTCATGACTTCTTCGCGAACATTCGCAACTACTTCGCGAACCTTCGCGACTCCTGCGCGAACCTTCGTGAATTCTTCATGAACCTTCCTGGCATCTTCGCGAACCTTTACGACTCCTTCGAGAACCTTCGTGATATATTCGGCACTCTTACGCACTTCAAACATAATTACATATTTCCTAATTAAACTATATCGAACATAGTACAGTGTGAACCAGCATTCATGCTTCAATGCAACTGTACACAAACTTTTATAGACAATTCATGATTTGACATACTGTCTAACCTCTATGTGCATATCTGTCTTAGTTTACTGTTACATAAATACACTTGTTCTGGATGTTTTCATTTACGATTTGCTAGTGTGTAGTTATTTGGGTTACTACACTTAACCACAGTTTCTACATTTTGTTCTGTTAAAGTTTATTAATTTTAGTTTAATACTATGCAGGAGATCACATTTCCAACGAACACTGTGTTTAGGTACAGGTGTTATTTGTTTAGTTACAATTCAGAGATTTCTTTTGCATAATATCTTTAGTTTCGTTACCTGTACGAGATTACATTGTGAACAAGTATGGAGTTAGGTACAGGTATTCTGTATCAACTTACTGTTTAGAGATTCTGCTTTTCGCTGTCGAAGTGTTGTATGTGGAAGGAATTTACAATAATATTTGTAACTGTTCTGCCAAAATACTGTAACTAGAGGCAGGAAATTTTGCGAAAAGATTTTTGCACCACTTTGTTTCAATGCCTTACGTGCGCACCTGCGTCTCTGCTTTGTGGTCAGTGATTGGATGCCGTAATATCAAGCGTTTAAAGGTTAAACCAGCAAATAGTAGACGTGATGTGTCGCAGTTATCCGTGTACTGATTGGCACAGTCAAATGAATAACGACTCTGCACAAAAACAATCTGTCAGTAGCCATGAAGTTGAGCTGCAGGTGTGCACGTAAGGCACTGAAACAAAGAGGGGCAAAAATCTTTTCACCGAAAATTATCGTCCCTAATTATAACTAATTCAAGGTTTTTCGTTAAAACTGTTAAGTAATTGTCTCGTTACAAATTTATTCGCAATTCATCTGGCTCCTTTCATGTATTGTAGTCTGTATTAATAAGCTAATATTATTTAATTCTTAAATATTAACTATAGGAAGTGTAATACCTATGTAAAAGTTATTTTTTTCACATCTGACCATTATCTTATGAGGTCAAGAATTTGTTACATGGCGAACTCAAAATTTTTAGCTATAAGACAAAAAAACTGTTATACTTTCACAAGTGTCTCGGCGAGCAGGTACTAGTTCGAATACAAACATATTCTAGAGGAATGAATTTCAACAGTTACATGGTTCGTCTTCTTTTGCTGCGGGCTGTAAGCTTCCTGGTAGCTAATTTTATTTCTCGGGCACAAGTACAGCAAAGTTTAAATTCCAATGACGGGAGAGAGTGTATGACATAATCTTTTGCGATATCTTAATAAGCTAACATGTATTCATGTGGTAGACGCCGAGCGACTAACAAAGGCGCCCGTCTACATGTCTCTCAAACTGCGTTGCAGTGTGTTTGACATACACGTTTTATAAACAAACTGTTCCACGTGTGCTCACGCGGGTTTCGCACGAAAAGAAATAACATTTCAGGCCAGGACGGAATACAACTTTCAACACATCACGTGTGCTGCAAACTACATTTTTAAACCCTTCAACACGGCCGAAAACGGCATTTTCAGACTGCCGTGCCTCACAATATTGGGGACGAATGTCTGCGAAACTAGTATAGAGCCCTGCGTTGGACTTTCCTTAAAACTTTCCACCAATAAAAAGATGGGGTCACCACTGAAAGTGTCAGTCAGGCGAGTGTTCTACGATACCACTGCACGCCGTTTCAGCGTCTTGCGTTAGAGGCGATAGACACTGCGCCACCGGAGCTGGTCAACATCGCCCTTCGTGCCGTGCCTCACTCACACAAACACACGGCCAGTAGGCGGGCGTCTTAATCTACAAAGAACTATACTCATGACCATGTATGTAAGTTACTTTAATTTTTCTGCAGTAGATGAAATTTAAATGTCACGATGTATAACGGAATGTTTGTCTCTACCAAGCAAATAGTAAAATTATTTTTCAAATGAAAACGCGAGTATTATTGGAATTCGGGTTTAGAGGGTAGATTTTTCGCGTTGGTAGGAATATAGCATATCACACCAAACTGCAAGGAGCGTTTCCATTGGCAGCTATCGCATGTCGCACTCCTCTGCCATGCTTAGATAAAAGTGTTTCCATAAACGATAATCTATGCCACCATATATAACAAACGCTGGTGAAGGTTCTTAATACACTCCCAATCCTTCGCGTACTAGATCAAAACCTTAATTACCACACAGGCAAAAAATGTGGAAATATTCGCTGTAAGCGCAGTTGGGGTGCGTGAAATGTATGAGAGGAGGAAGTGTTGGGAGGAGAGAGGATGGGGCCACAGAGAGATGTAGTGCAGATGGTAAGGGAGGGGGTGGTGGTGTCGCGATGTGCGGCGACGATGCAGACACCAAGACCTAACCATCATTAAGTAATGAGTCCTCCAGCCCTGGAGTCGTACATTATTGAGTGGCAACTCGTGGTCTCGCGGATGCCGTGCGAGGTGGTGGGACGAGAGAAGGCCGCAGCTAGGGTTGAATGGAGTCTCTCTCAAGAGCACATCTGTCAAAGGACGTCGCAATCCCGGCGCAACGCTACTCACGTCACTAACACGTGTCTCCTCACGTGACAATCATACTTCTAGTAAGTTATGTAACGCTGCTTTCTTATCAGCTGATTCCTTGACAAGTTTGGGCAGTTTGACAGCTGGGACGTGCCAAGCCACGTGAAGCTCTCGACAAGGGCTGGAGAATCCCCGAGAAGCTCTGTCGTACAACTTTGAAGATACGCGTTTACTGTAAGTAGAAAACATAGGGCGGGTGGCGTAATATTGTGTCGTAACTCCTAATATTGTTATTATTATTTGTTGCAAGAATAATAATAAAACTAAACAAGAGGTACTAGTTCAGAGCAGATGGCTAATCTTAAAATTTCATTTTCGGTTTCGAAAATGGCACGATATTGGACAAAAAATCAATCTGGTCCATTACATTATCTTTAAACATACACACTGAGAGAAGGAATTGTTTCATTATACTAAATATATTTGTTTGGGTGATGTTTGCTTCAGCTAAACAATATTTTGTTGGTAAGACCAAGCTTGGAGTCCTCCAAACAAATTGAATTATTTCCCTCGACCAAATTATTCATTTAAACGCACTTTGTTTGTGCCAAACGTATATTTGGTTACCATAGGACGTCAAATAAATATTTTATGTAAACAAACAACTTGTTACAACTTGTCAACAAAATAATATTGTTAGTTATGAGTGATGTATTTTGAACCAACAATTTTTTTTCGACGGACTAAGTGATTTTGTTGGCGAAACTAAATCTATTTGGTTGACTTGCGGGGGCAGGCTTGCGTGCGTGAGCGACAAGATGGCGAACACTGTATACGTCAACTTTCAAAATATAAGTTTGTGTGACAAGTAGAACGTCTAAACTGTTAATCAGCATAATTCAAGTATCTTAATTTTAGCTATAACATATTCAAAGTGGTTAATTCGATCGATCACAAAAGAAAATGCTATAAACTTGAAAAAAACCGCAGCTGCGCGTCACGTTCTTTGTGCTGCGGTGCACGGCAATAATTTGGTAATATTATTTGACGTCGTTTACCTTTTCGCAGACGGAAAACAAACATGTTTGAAAATAAATCAATACAATCATAATTTAATATTAGGATGAACTATTTCTATATAAATAATAATTTCAACATCACAGAAGCACTCGTAGCTCAGTTGGAGCAAGGGTCTCGGGTTCGGTTCCCGGCCGGGGAGGTGACATTTACAACCACTTCCTCGGGTTCAGGACTGGGTGTTTGTGTTCGTCTTGTCGGTGTGCCAGAAGACAACTTACAATTACATCTACAACTACACAATACAAAGTTACTGGGGAATGCGTTAATTATCCAACTTAAAAGGGGGGGGGGGAATGTTTAGTGCAGTGACGAGGCGTTAGCCTTGCACTTGTACCAAACATAAAAAAAAAGTTGGTTAGGTCATGAGCAGAACGAGACAAGTGAAGGGATAATGGATCAAATGCCAGCTTGGCCATACTTTTTTTTAGGTCTTAAAATTTCAGAAATTTTTTAAGTTAGTAAAATATAGTTTATATAGTTCTTAAAATATTGCATGTGCGTTTCATATGTCAAACGAAATATTTTTATGACCAACTAAATATTTTGTACTGCTATCAAATTCAGCTATTTGCCTCAAACAAATCGAGGGAACAAAATAATTTGTTACGAGCAAACAAATATTTCGTTGCCCTTATACAAACAAATGATTTGGCTGAGTCAAACAAATTTTGTTTGCACTAACAAAATTTTTTTTCTCAGTGCATTACAACTATATGTGTAACTTCTCGAACTGTGTGCAGTGTGTCCGGAGTTACGATTTTTCTCAGAGACCAGTAAACTTGTGTCCACAATGCTTATCTACTAAAAGAAAACACACTTCATACTACTTGTGAATGTGACTTTCAAGACACCATGCAAATTGGAAGTATTTTTAAAGACTTCAAACTTGGCTAGAATCGGCTTTATTCACGCGGTTATTTCTCATGATATACCGTATGTCAAGGGTTTGTTCTAAATTGAGGTCTACAAGTACACTGGACTTTGCTACAGTGACGCGTGTAATAACATGATAGAGTCACCGCTTAAAGTCCCATAGTAAAAACATTACGGCGCGCGGGAACACTGCGCGTGCCTTCACAACTCTGGGCGTAGAGGCGATATCAGAATACACGTGCCGGCCAGCGTCACTCGTAGCGCCTCGTCGATTTTCGCCTCACGCACGCAAACACACCCTTCACCAGGCGGCCGCCTTAAGGGTGCTGTCCACCTCGGGTCTTCGGTAAGAACAAGGCTAGAAATTTACATTTTAAATTATATTAGGTTCGGCTCAGTCACCTTTCACGATATTACTTTCTGACAAAAAAAAAACATACACTGCATTGGGAAGAGAAACATATACTTTGATAGACGTAGGCTTATAATAATGTGGGGATAAAAAATATGAGTGAGTGTTTACGGATGTTTTTCGCGAATATAAATATAATATCTGTTCATAGTTTACAGGGTGTTGAAAATATCCTACACCTATGTATGCTTCACCGAGATGAATAAAAAAAGTCAGTGAGTGGTGATAGTGGTTAGTCCCACCGAGTATAATTTAACACATAACTCACTATCCTTCATTAAATAGTTACAGGCGAAGGCTGGAATGGTTCTTTCTCAAAGACCGTGACTTATTCCTCTCCTATTTCCTGTCTTTATCTGAGTAGTTTCACAGCCTCTAATGATCTAGGCTGTGTCTGAATTCACGTGATAAAGTCCCTTAGCTTGCTTCATGTCCTAGAGAAGTGCATCTAGGGCGCGACATAAAAAAATAGTCGCTGTCCAAATACGAGAGGCACCCTAGAATATCCTCTTCAGCCAAGGCGACGTTTCGCATGCCTTAGATTGCTTTACGATGCTCTGCTGTTCAATTTGCAGATACACTTGTCAAAACTCACAATATGGCTTCGTAAATTCGTCAGCTGTTGTGAACTTCGAATATGTTTTTTATGTTTCGGCTGAAAATAAATACCTGTCAATGTGAAACATTAATAAAAGGAAACAAAGGATAGCCAAGATATTTCACATTGTTAGTATTTACTTGAAAGTGTATTTCGTAACAAGCTAACCATTAAAAATACGAACATAAAAGGTATTTAATCGCTGGGAGAGGCTAAACCAATACCTGTGCTGGTAAAAGAAATGAAAATGTATTTACGTGAGGAATAGAAAATAAAATAACATTCATAATGAAAATATTTATTAGAGATTTCGTTGCATGCATGTCGTTCGAATTGTTTTATTACGAATTCGTAAAGCGTAAATTTACAATTTGGTTGTTTCCAACAAACTACATGAAATAATAAAAGCTTATTAGTATTTGCATGCGTTTCACCATAATGTAATTTTGTTTACTGATTTTTAAACAGTTGTAGTACTAATAAAGCGGTTAAGTTTCAACAAACAATTTAATTTTAATCCATGCTGGTTGGACCATGAATGAAATAATTATAACTGTATGCATCCCCTCCCATCCGGAACTTTTTTTCTCATCATTTATTTTCTTAATTTTTTTTGTATTCTGATATTTAAACTGCTTATAGTCAACATTTTTATTTCTTTATAGTTCATATATTTCAATACAACAGCATTGTTTTCGTTTCGTCCTCTTAATTAAAAAAAAAACAATTCAACTATACTGAACAGTACTCAATATACAAACCAGCAAGGGTGTCTGATTTCGATGATGTGCCCTACTTCATGAAGGAGACAAGAGCCTTTAATTTGTGAAGGGGTGCAAGGGAAAGTGGACAAGGGCTAATTGCAACAAATTCAGACACAGCCTTAGTTATCGACGAGACGTAAATCACTAGACCTGACCGATGATTTCTGTCTGAACAAGGCGTCGGTAGCAGCGGTGAGTGACCATGGCGGTAATCTGACACTTGTAAATTAAATGGAACTCATTGGAAATATGAAATGGAATGGAATGACCATCAAACGGCTATCGAAATAGCATTTATCAATCATTAAAACTACCTGAACCTACAATTGAGAGTTTGTGTGAATGAGAATTTGAAAGGTACGAGAGAGAAAACATAACTATAAATTATAGACTAAAAAGCTAGTGAAACAGCCAAAACAATACAGAGCTAAGTCAATCGAATTCATTCAACACTGATGAGTTTAATCTCTAAAAGCTTATTTGCTTGTATAATTTATAACTTACTGTACAGCTTACTGCAGGAGAGCGTCTGTCAGTTTAGTTTTGATGTCTATGTAAAGAAAGATCACTTCGTTTCAATCAACATAAAATCATACTCTTAATTCCTAATCCAGTCTTAAATTATATTTAACTGCAAATCGGGTTTACTGTGAACGTGTTATATATTCGGCGTTAATGGGGATTCATATTTAAATTTAGGTATCTGTAATTAATATAATTTCAACTTCACACTAAAAATTTATGTAAATATTTTTTTATAAATAGCAAGGAAAAACTACGTCGTCTTTCTTTGAAAATTTGTTTAAATTCTAATTTGAGGAAGCATATAAGCTGATTTTGAAATGAGAATTTTAGGAAAAGTGAGGTTTCAAAATATTAATTTTGAGAAAGGATAAGCCATTTTGCGTTGGAACCTTGAGGTAAGTGGTAGCGTAAATACGTGACACGCTGTAAGGCTTAAATTTAATTACTGAAGTGAGTCGTATTTCACCAACCGGGTCGCCGTGAGCGAAGGCGCGTTTCATTAAGCCTTGAGACACTACGAAGGAGGTCTGTGACTCGGGCTTCGCACAAAATTACTTTAGTTAGCCTGGCGCCAGTTTTTATAAACTGAACCCTTTTTTGTACACACGCCGTTGCGAGCGAATGATACATGCTGCAGAAAACCCCCACAATAAAAAAGCGAGTATTAGCTGTTGTCAATGGATATATACACACAAGGAATGCAGTCGTATCACAAAAAAAAAAAAAAAGACACGAAATCAAAAATAAAAAGTAGAGCAATAACAACACAAATTCATTCTGGCTGAAATAACGTTGTTACTTTATAACAGGAAAAACAACAACAATAACATTAACAACAAAATAATGTGAATGATAAATGGCTACAAAATGGACGAGGACAACGATAACAGCACAAAGACAAGGAACACGAATGGCTGTGAACGCAGACGACACAACAAAGAGAAAACTGACGAAACATAGCAAGCTTTCTTCGACGGGTACACTCCGTTTGACCTAAAGTCATATGACCTAAAATAGTTTTAGGCTGAATGACTGTTAGACCAAGTGACTTTTAGGGCAAGTAACGTTTAAGGCAAGTTACGTTTAGGGCGAGTGACGTTTAGGGCGAGTGACTTTTAGGGCGAGTGACTTTTAGGGCGAGTGACTTTTAGGGCGAGTGACTTGTAGGGCAAGTGAATTTTAGGGCAAGTGACGTTTAGGCCAAATGACTGTTAGGGCAAGTGACTTTTAGGTCAAGTGATTTTAGGGCAAGTGACGTTTAGGCCAAGTGACGTTTAGGCCAAGTGACTTTTAGGTCAAGTGACGTTTAGGCCAAGTGACGTATAAGTCAAGTGACGTTTAGGCCAAGTGACTTTTAGGGTAAATGACTTTTAGGGCAAGTGACGTTTAGGTCAAGTGATGCTTAGGGCAAGTGACCGTTGGAATGTATTGAAGTTTTAGGGCAAATTACATTAGGGCAAATGGTTTTTAGGGCAAATGACACGCTTCGCATTCGACGACAAAAGATGGCGACGTTTCGGGAACTGAGGTATGTTTCCGTCTTCAGACACATGTACAGACTGAGGACCTTACTTTTCTTTAAATTATTTTGGTGTCTTTTAAGATGAGAGGCCTGTCATTTCCTCCAATGTACTACATACTTTCACATTCACAATGTATTTGATAAACACAATTTTGTGTTTTCAGCTTTTCAGTAGTTGGTTTTACTTTAGTCACAAGGTTTTTTTTTCCATAGAAGTTGACCGAAAACCTTTTTGTAATCCGTATTTAATGCCAAGTCGTCTTATTTTCCTAAAGAAGCCTAGCGCATATGGGATGAACAATAGTCTTACTGGATTTTCGGTTTTATCATCCCAAAGACGATATCGTTTTGTGTTTCTGTCCCGAGAAAAAATTCAAATAGTCGAGAGGAGCAGAGACTACGTCGTATGTTTTACTCTTCTGAGTCTGGTTAAGGCTTTCGTCCTACCTGCACAGATGTAAAGGACCGGCCACCTGATGCCATAAAAGCATACTTCCTGACACGCACTTGAGTTTCGGGCACAACCTCCGGACTTTCTCCCAAGAATTGGACCTTCAATCATACGCCGATATACGTGTCTTGGAACTTTTATTAAGGGTTGGGGTATACATTTCATGAAGTGTAACCTTGCATTAACACATGTATCCTTGTTTCTTTTTATATGTAATACTTAATATAATAACGTGCAATTTTATATATGAATAAGCATGACTGTGTATATGTAAATGTAAGGTTACACTGCTTTAAATTTATAATTGCCCTCCCCACCCCTATTTTTTTTATGAACTCGCCTAGGCTTGCCTATTGGGCGTGTGGTTGAAGCTCCAATTCTGGGCAGGGACTAGCAGGCCGGGGTCGAACCCAATTCGGATCGCCTTGTTGGGAGGTGAGTGCTCTAGTAACTCGGCCACCGCGGTCCCTTATTTATCGTTAATAATGTATGATATGATTATTTTCCTAGCAATAACTGGTTGCATATATTTGAAACAGAGATTTTGGGTCAGTAACAGGTATATTTACGAAATTGCCCTTTACAATGGCTTTACGGTAAGCCTACCTGGCCCACCCTTATAGTTACGTACATGCCCCCGTGAGTCCAACCCTCGCGACCGGCTCTAATTGCGCAGGGTTTATCATGATGATCAGAACAACTACCTTCAGCGACAATACCACCAAGCATAAACTCAACAGCGCCTCAATACAGGTCTTTCTTAAGTTGGCACCCCTGTGGAGTTGTGTTCTGTCCGGAGCAATGCAGGCATGGAGGTAGGAATAGTCAGGAGATGGCTTGCTGTGGACGTAGTTGAAGCCGGTTTTTGGGTGATACATTATTGCGCTGAGGCGTTTTGAGGTTATGGACAATTTTGTAGAGGCGCGTCTAAACAATAAAAATATCTCAGAGTAATGCAGCTTAGCGATGTACGGAACAAAATTGATCAACAATAAAATTGCTTTGACCGGGTAACATTATTACTAACTTTTTCGAATTGCGATTGGTTAAGGAACAGGCGGTTGCCATAATGGGACACCCAAAACGGGGGCTTCACGTAGCTCCCATGCCATAGGCAGGGCCACCTCCTGAATGCAGGCTGTTCACTATAAGTGAGCACTTTCGAAGCCATGGTCAATTTTTCCCTTACAGCCAATTAGTATATTTCTTCCGCTTATTAAGGTTATGGCTAGTCATTTACATTATTTTTACAATAATTATTTTTTTATTCCTAAACGACAGCAAATATCGAAAAACTGTTTCACAATTTGTTAAAAATTGTTTTACTATGTAGTCTAATTGTTTCTATATAAAATAATTATATAATTTTTGCTAGTTATTTCATTAATGAGACTTCCCTTATTTGCATAATTAGGTGAAAACGTTGTGTTTTTCGCCATGAATAATTAGTTTTCAAGAAAACTGTTCAACAGTTTTTTCTATATTTGCTCTCGTTGATGATTCAAAAAGTAATTCTTATAAAAACAGTATAAATTATGTATCATGGCCGTACGTAGTATACAAAGTGTATAGATTTTTACTCTACTAATAAATTGACACCTGATACCACGATACAAATATTTTTTAAATTTATTATTCTAGACATTGAGGTCTTCGAAAGTGCTCACTTTATCGCGAACTGCCTAAACGAACTTCCCCGTGACGGTATTTCAACAAGTGCACACACCAGCCCCACGCCTCATTCACTCAGTCGTATGTGGGAATTGTGCCAGACAATGCCGTCAGTTGGGGATCTGCCGTTTCTCCTACCTCTCATTCCAGCGCTGCTTCATACTTACCTCGTGCCATCCTTCACCAGTGTTAAATATCTCGCTGTTAACTTGTTCAAAATTTCTTGACGTCACTTCACTCAGCTATAACATGGACGCCCAGTTCAAAAGCCAGTCTATTCAAGGGTGTGGTGATGCCTTGTCCTCGAGTGCCCTTCCCTAACGCTATTTATTTTATTTTACTCAACTGCAGCAACTCTTGGTGAAGGGAGTGTTTGTGTCTGCAAGGCGAAAATCAACGAAGCGCTGCGAGCGTCTCCGGCCGGCACGTGTTGTTAAGATATCGCCTCTCCGCCTAAAGTCATAAACGCACGGGCAGTATTCCCGCCATAACGTTTTTACTGCAGGACTTAAGTAAGTTCACTGGTCTCTGAGAAAAAAGAACATAACTCCGAACGTACTGCACATAATTGGAGCGCCAGCCAGCCAATCGCCTTAAGGGCATGGTTCACCTCAGTTTTCAACGTCTGTATTTATTTTTATATTTGTACCAGATATTTTTTTCTTATTTTAGACGTAAATTGTGATTAAATCACCTTCTTAGGAAACTTTTGTATCTCTTGTAGTTTTTGCATAGTGAGTCGTAAACGTCAAAATTTGCACTTTACGGTTTTAAGTACGCCACTAATACCAACTGACATACCAAACCAACAAAATTCACAGTGTATAACAATGTTATAGGCTATGTTTTGACATATATAAAAACAACAAATGAAATACTTTTGTGTTAAATAAAAAATGCTGATTTTTGAAATTAAAATTTAAAAAAAAATGATATCAACAATTTTTTAGAAATACAAAAAATGTATATTTTTGTTTTAATATATGTCAAATCATAGCCTACAACATTTTATATAGTGTGAATTTTTTCAGTTTGGTATGTCAGTTGGTTTTAGTGGCGTACTTAAAACCGTACAGTCCAAATTTGGACGTTTACGACTCGTTACACAAAAACTATGAGAGATACAAAAACTTCCTAAGAGGAAGATTTAATAACAATTTTGTATAAAATAAGAAAAATATATCTGGTACAAGTATAAAAATAAAAAAAAAAGAGGTTGAAAACTGAAGTTCTCGCGCCCTTAAGGACATGGTCTTTCATTTATTTCAAGCAATTGGAAATAACTGGAACATTATTTAACCAAATGCTTTGAAAAATTTGAGATGTGTACAGTTATACTATACACAATTTTTCCAGAGCGTTTTTTGCTAATAATGTACCGTTTGCTAGCAAAAAATTGTTTTACTTCATTTCGGCTTATTTGGACAACGAAATATTTGACATGTTAGGGGCATAAATCTAAAAATCCATTTGGTGTACTGCAACAGAAAAATTAAGATAAAACGATGATTGACAAGTGTTAAAACTGTTAGAATTAATTTATAATATATGTATTAATTTGTGTTAAAAAATATTTTCGGAACCACTGCAAAACTTAAGAGTGAGGCCTCAATGTCGCGGTTCCAGCTGCGTTCTCGAGGAAGCGAAGATTGACTGGAGTTGAGGGAGGCTGCGTATGACATTTCGCCGCTACAATCAGAGATACACCTTCCACAATGGTAGCAATCCAGAAGTGAGGCGGTACAGACACACTTATTCTCACCGGGGCTTTCAAGTGAGCCTTGTCGACTATCCCTTACATTCTTCGTAAGAGGAGTGTACCGATTCAAATCTCCGCGTTTGACATGTGGGCACAGCAAAGCGATAAGAGCCAGATAGTCACGCTCGACGTGAAGCATATCACCTCTATTTGCAGCGCACCAAACTGTCATGCAGTTTTTTCCTCGTAGTCTTTTTCCTGTTACACCTAAGCGGCGACCCTATTTTTTGTATAGTATGAAGTAAAGGCCTACGCATTCATGTCGTTTTGCACTTACGGATGAAGGTGGTATTGTCGGAGTTAGAGCAGTCTAAAAAAATCAGTTTTTAGCCATTTAATGTCTTTTACAAGCGAGCTGAGTTATTCAAACAATAGAAGCAAAATTTCAAGCGTGAGTTTTTTTTTCGTATATAAACGTAGTATGAAGCAGTTTCGTGTAAAAAAAAAGTAATACGAGTAACGCGCTGCGAGCTGCGACACGGTCTATGCGCCAGATTGGGACGTCACATGACAAAAATGCACTGGTAGAGTCGCGATCCGAAACCCTAACCTCCCGCTGCCAAAGCGAGGCTCACTATCCACTACTTACCCCTACCCACCACTCACCCCACCTACCACCCACTTCCTGTACTTACATCTCAGACCATTCTTTCACGGCTCTGCAGCCACTCTCAATCCCAGGGGCTTTTGTAGATGTAGATAGAGTTATAACATAAGGAATTTTCTGTATTTCCAGTTAACTATAACTCCAAACGCATCAGACAATTTTTTTCGTACAGAACTAACAATTCACATAAATAGAATGAGAACGGACAGACATATAAAAATGTCATAGAGCTTTTAACAGCCAACCCAGGACCTACACTCATTCCAAACACATCACAAAGCGAGCAAAATTATAGTCTTCTACACAACAACCCAAGCAGTCACGAAAACACAGACACATCACAAGTAAACAGACCGATTACCAGAAGTTATCTATTTATAACAATTGCAGGACATACCCGGCACCTCCACCAGCGTTTTAATTTACTGCTTTATAGTCTCTCGTTTATGGCTCGAGAACCAAAGAAGCACAATTAGGAAGGAAGGGAAGAGTAGCAGAATAGAACAAATAAAAGGTAACACTCCTTAATGATTATTAGGAAGGCTGTTAATCAATTTCAGTATAAATTAATATTGGGAGGAAGTATAGAAAGGTAGAGCGAGGCAGTACATAAGGAACAGGATTGCTCTCCTTCCCGAAGGAGCAGATTAATGCTCACCAGTCTGTATACAGCCGTGGTTGTGAAGAAGGAGAAGTCACGTCTCCACTCGGTCCCTGGTGGGTCTCGAACCAGAACCTCTTGGTCCCGTCGCACCTTGAGAGAGACTCCCCGGGTCTCACGTTGGTAGCCCCTACCACTCTTCGCGCCCCGCCTCTTGTCCTCTTTTTCCAGCCTTTTGATTGGCTCCTTATGACGTTAAGAGGTTAAGCCATCCCTGCTGTTATTTGCTATTTCCCCTTGTTAAAACAATCCCAATTATTTCCCCGACGTAATGGCATTTCATGCAGCTGTGTTGCATTGCTCCGCCAGTCGTTTATAGTTTTGTGTTTTCAACACTCTCTTGGCCGCATTCTTATGCTACTGAGGCGCTGTCGTGTTGGGAAATCATAACAGTACTACATAGTGTTAGTTTTATAGACGATACTTATGACTAAATTTTCCACTCGTGAAAAATTTTTACCTTTCATAGTCTTCCCACAGTGACATGCTAAAATCAATTTTGCATTTACAGTAACATAAAATAACAAAAACCAAAATACTTAACTCGAAAGAAATAATTTACACTGAAAAATTATATATTATGGGCCATATGCTAACATATTTAAAACACACAACAAAGTCCCTTCGTATTTTTTTAAAATGAAATCAATTGTAATTAATTTCATATATTTTTTACAACTACAAAGTAATTTAGTTGCGTGCCTTTAAATGTTTTAGAACATGGACCCTTTTTATCTCGCTTCAAATGTGTTGTAATGTGTAGGAAAATACTTTTTTTTACCTAACTCTTCCTATTGTTCCTTTTCTACTAATGTACGAAAATAAAACACTTCGGACAAGTACGGAACGTCATAGTTATGACACCATGCTTATGAAAAAAACAGTGTTAAAATATTTGCCAAATTTCAACCTAGACTTGGTAATATGAAATTTTGAACTATTTAGTTTACATAAAAATTCCGAGGAAAATTCTTGACCTGAATTATGTTATATTTAATGTTAATGCTGCAGATGTAAACATAACAAATCAAATTATTATATTGCATTTTATGTTTATACACAGCTTTGTCCACAGTTAATATGTACACCTACGGCTAATAGTTACACGAAATACACTGTTAGAAAAAATTTCCATGAAATTATGGAAAAGTACTGGCAAAAAATTATCCAGAAATCTTCGTTAAGTAACGGACACCAGTTTTTCTTGATAATGGAACCCTTCCGCAAAAATATTAAATTTTTTTAATATACTGGCCCTCCATTTTCCAGAAATTGTACATATATTTATCAAGTATGATATCTCGAGAATCTTGCACACCACTTAGTAATCTGAAAAATTTTTCGAATTTGTTAGGATTCGAACCCACGACCTTAAGATTGCCAGGCAGAAGCTCTAACTACTGTACCAAAGTGACAACTTACGAGTGAGTTTCATGCAGTGGTAAGATATAAATTTTATAAGAGACAACTCTTGTATTTGACATCCTGATTTTAGAGAACTTTATTAGTTACATTATGAGAAAAAGATTTTATTCTGTAGAAATAAATAACTTTAAAGGTACATAAACCTTAGCGCGAAGCACAGAGAACAGGAGCGATTTTTTTTTCAGCTGTGTTGAAGCAAGGAGAATACAAGATGTGTGTGGCCATTGAGTGGGGTAGGCTAGAAGGGTATGTTCTAAGGAAAGGGAGGGGGCAGGAGAGGCTACAGGGGATGCTTTAAGACAGGACAGTGGTATATCATAAGGAGAGGTGGGTTATAACAGGGAGGGGGTATGCCATAAGGGTAGAGATAGGCTAGTACAAGCATAGGGTGCAGGAGAGGGGGCAGACATCCACTTCCCCCTTATGGTGTTTATGCATAACTTGTACCAAAACGGTCCGCTCCCCTCACTTCCCCTCCCCATCTTTCCCCTGCCCAACCCCTTCTAGGGCGGGGCTTAAGCCTCAGCCAATCACAGACCTCATGGCACTTATGTACTATCCGTACCGAAAGACCCCAACAACCAATCCCAGCCTAGAACACGCCCCCTAATGGCTCTGTAGCCCAATAGCAGCACCCGGGGGAGGGGCGGACAATTGCTATTCAAATGCACCTTATGCCGGTTTTTCTCCCAGTTGGGTCAAAACACCCACGTGGTCACTACTCTGAATACTTCCGTCACTTACTGGACTGTTCAGCCCTTTGTCCATGCGCGAACCGAGTCCTTGTTTGTATTAATCTTCTCTTCGCAGCAAAGTGTGGACAACCAGGAAGCAGCACTTAACTTCAATTACCTTAGTTTGTCTTGTCTTCTTTGCGCTTAGTACCACTGTGCATGCACATTAACTCCAGGATTCGTGGTGATTATTAATACCACGTTTTTTTAAGAAACACTGTACAATATGCTTTAAAATTGCAGAAACAAAGTTCCATGAATTTATGGAAAGTTACGGTCAAACATCCGTAAACTGGCAATACGGACAAATTTCCGTAAACAAAAAATACGGAAGCTACTTCCGTAAATTTACGGTACTTTTCTGTAAATATTTCCGTGAATTTACGGAAATATTTAACAGTGTATACTGCACTGTTAACACCGACATTATTACGTATATTACGAACACATTGTCATATGTTACGAAGAGTCCACAGTTGGCGCAGTGGTTAGGGCTCTCGTCTCCTATCAAGGCGATCCGGACTTGATTCACGGCGATGCCAGCCTAGATTTCAGTATGTGGAAATCGTATTTAATGATCTCGTGAGTCATTGGGTTACGCCGATGATCTTCCACTTTCCCACGCTCCTTCATTCCGACTTCACTTCATACTGACCTCTTATTGCCATCGCCAGAGATTTAAACCTCGCTGTTAAGAATCGATCGAAATCTTTTTAGTTCACATATTTAGAAATGCTTTGTATTTTAGTATGTAAGCGTATTAAAATTTTTCCTCGAGATGGGGAATTTAATTAATGTTTAGCTTACATCAACCAGCATGGTCGGCAAGCACTGAGAATATTCTGGGCGTCGGCCGTGGCGACTATAAGTAGCGGTCCACTGCGAGCATAGACGGAGTGATTGCGGCGTTTAGCTGGTGAATGTTAGAAACGGACTTGGCAGCGAGGGACGAGGCGGGACTAACAGATCGAGGAGAGGCTACAGAGGTGTAGTGGACGGTGAGACTCTTCGAGTTGTGTGAGTAAGTGTGAGAGTGAACGAACAGGTTGAACTGTAGCTGTACATTGTGAGACATTTCTACATAGAAACTTATGTCGTTGGAGGACTGATTTGTGTGTGTGAGAGAGAGACTTTATTAACTATACACTAGCGTAGTAAATAAGGCTTTATAAGGTAGGTTACCTGTACATAATAACTGTAAGTGTTTATTTGAAAAGGGTAAATCACGCGTGTTGTATACTTAATGTAAGAGTGTTGTAATTAAATTAATAATTTAAATTTAATTTATTAATTTATTTAATTGTCTAAGCCTTCCATCTCAAACGAACATGGCTGCGCCCAGGACAGCAAAGTTGTTTAGTTATTTTGGGAACTTAAAAATTGTTAAAACAAAATTAGACCACTGTTATTATAGGCGTTCTCTCTGGCGGCTCATATTTCGGAAACAGCTGTGCCCCATGAATAGGCAGCAAGCTCTCTTCAAAATGATCAATTTGTTAACTAATTGCATTTGGTTGTTTCATTACCACACTCCCATATTAATAATTGACCTGGAAAGGAATACCCAATATCGGTGGCTAACTCCATGATGAATGGAACATATTTTAGTGAAGACCTACATGAATTCTGATGTCCAATATTGTAGCGAGTAGCTGTGCAAATAAACGTTTAACTCCTCGTTAAAAGTCTGCATGACATTCTAATATAATTAATAGAAATGAGGAGTTCGTAAAAAAATTGCATGTTTTTATGATTTGATTGAAACAATTAGATATTCTTAATTACTCGTGCAAATTACTTTCTAAATAGCTCATGTATGGTCATGTTGCTACGTGATTGGTACAAACATACGCATACCTATTTAGCATTCTAATATTTTATACACAAACTAGCAGCACGCCCGCGGCTTTGCTCGCGTGTATTACTCTGAGCAGATACCTCTTTGTACACCAGATAGGTAGTTCAGCCATCAAGCGTTAGAATGATAAATCTGCTAGTTAAGCTAACTCTGCAGCAGGATAACAAGGTTTAACTGTCCGCGCGAAAAGCAGTCTTAAATGTTTGTCCCTGCCACTAACAGCGACTTAGCCTGGTCCTTATTTATAGTCACAGCAAAGTTGCCGTTGTGTAGTAATTACACATACTTTAACGTTATAGGGTTATCTAATTAAATACGTAGCACAACCACTGGTGACGGTGCCCTCAATAACATATGTTTTTTCAAAACCTTCACTTGAAGTTAAGTGGCATTAAGGAAATTTGGCGGGATAACGTTTCGCTGAAAAATAAACGTATTTGATGCCCCAACCTTGAAGTTAGTGTGGGCTGATGCAGTCGAAGAACTTCAGTAGATAGTGGACTGCATAATCCATTTTCATCACTTTTGAACGACTTCATCCAAATTACACTAATTTCATCTACCTTGCAGTTTTTTTGTGTCACATTTGCACGTTTGCACAGCGTTTAAAGGAATTTCAGCCCAGAACCACCCAAACAATAGATCGGAGATACGAACAACTGTATCACATAACGTCGAAATTATTCATGAAAACTACTTTTAAAAATGAAATACTAATTTCCTGTGCTGATAGAGGTTATACAAGACCGCGTCTCGACAGACCTGTAGAATGAAATTTCTGTACAATAAATTTCTCGCTGGCCGTACTCGCTTTTCGGATCGTCTGCCTTGAAAGTTCACAAAGTTTTCCATTTAATTAAGTTATCTAATAAAATAAAACAAACTTGCATTGTTTTTAGGTACTTACGTAAGATTAATACTGAAGCGAATACCACCTCAATATGTCTTCTGATTCGATAAGTGTCATCGGCTGATAGATAACAAATTGTATGCCTTTTTAACCCCTATAGGTGTCAAATTTAGAAAAATCTTAACTTTACTCCTTAAATATTTGTTCAAGTAACATAGTGAAGTGAAAATCACGACAATAGCTCGTTCAGCCGAAGCAAAATCGATCATTCATTCAAAAGCACATATAACCCCTGTAGAGTATTGCGAGTTCGAATTTTCAAACCATTCTTGAAACATTTTTGCGGCCACTTACCTAATCGCCATCCTAAAGCAAAAATAAACTGAATACTTATCGATGGGTACGATATATATCGAAAATGTATCTAAAACACATTCCAGGTCTTTTCACCTTCTAAGAGACTGAAATATGAAAAACCCTTAAATCACATTTTAGACTACGTACTTAACTGGTGTCTCTTGAACGTGAAAATCACGACAATAGCCCGCTGTGTTCAAGATATATAGACGATTAATTAAAAACACATTTCATCACTTTTCACCCCTTTTCATCTCCTTAGGTGGGGAATTCCGAAAATTCCTGAAATTATTTCTCAGGTATTTGTGTAAGCATCAATCTCAAACAAAAATCACCTCGCTATATAAAAATCAATGGGATCGATATAGTTTGTGAATCGAAAACACTTTTTTTTGTTTCCTTTTTTTTAAACCTCTTTGGGGCCGAATTCGGAAAATACATTTCAATGATATTTGAGATATTTACAAAAATAGCACTCTAAATCAAAGAACACTTTTATATCTCGATTGGTTCGATAGATATGGAGGAATAATCAAAAACACATTTTACGTATTTTCACTCCTTTAATTAAAGAATTTCATCAGAGGACACACAATTTTGAGACGATATTTATCAGGAAAAGTTACGAGGATATTACTTTAAACGGGCACGTAGCATGCCTCCGGACTATGAGAAACAAGGTTTTTCCGAGATTTTTAAATGTTTGTTGCAATGGGAGTTTACAATTGGAATTTATTGGTTTGTGGACATACGCCATTGCTCATGTTTTGTTGACCAATGTTTTTCAGTACATGTTTTGTCAACAAAACATGAGCAATGGCGTATGTCCACAAACCAATAAAGTCCAAAGGTTTTTCCTTTAAAAAATTACACAGTGCTTGGTAAAAGTTGGTAAACTTAACTTAGACATTTGGCAATGTATTACTGAACTTCATCCATATCTCATAGTTATTCTTTTTAACATGCAAGACTTAAAAAAAATATATTACAATTCTTTTCTGAATTTCTACTAAAAATGACTTTAACGTAGAACAAAACGCCTACAAAATTACTCTTACGTTTCAATCTCATATTTTAATAGTAATATGTTTTAAGTGATTAATTCTGCCCGAGTTTTTTAATTAATGTAGATTTTTAGGCTTTGCGCATAAAAAAAATACCACGTTGGACTTCGTAGGATTATTCAAAGGTGGTCATAAGGTTGTAGACCACTTCATTAACATTTCAAAGCAAGCTGAGGAATATTTGAAAAAAATTCCTCGCGACGTTATGAGAATATAAAGAATGATATTTGACTCGTATGAAGTAACGAATTATTTACATTTCAGAAAACTGAACATATGAGATGTATTTAATGCGGTGATCTTAAACTTTAGTTCTCCACACGCGTGGGTGAGAGATATGCTTTAATTGGTACTTTGTATATTCATAAGGACAACCAGTTACCTATCATGTTGACCGAGATATTAACATATATCTTATTTAGTAGTTCGCACACAAGTACGAGCAACTTCGCTGGTAGACACACATATTCTTTGCACCTGATTATTTGGAAATCTACCGGATAAAGTTGGTGGGTAAATATCAATAATCACTACTCATCGTGTACCGGCCAAACTACTGATTTTAGACATATAGTTTATTGATGAAAAATGTTTCTAGTGACGTTCTAAATAGTCCTACGTAAAAAAAAAATTGTTAATTTATGTTAGGTTGTTAGGATAGTTTAAGTTTGTTCAGGTTAGTTTCGGTTAGATTAGGTTAGTTTAAGTTAGATTAAGTTGTTTTAAGTTAGATTAAGTTGTTTTAAGTTAGATTAGGTTAGTTTAGGTTAGGCTAAGTTAGGTTAGTTTAGGCTAAATTAGGTTAGTTTAGGTTAGGTGCCCTAACCTTACATTAGGTTAGGTAAAGTTAGGTTACCTAACCTAACTTGATCTATCCCAAAATAACCTAACTTAGCCTAACCTAAACTAACCTAACGTAAACTAACTTAATCCAACTTAAACTAACCGAAACTAACTTAAACTAACCTAACAACCTAACCTAAAAAAACCTAACCTTACTAAATGTTTTCTACGTAGGACTACTTAGAACGTCACTAGAAACATTTTACATCAGTAAACTATATGTCTAAAATCAATAGTTTGGCCGGTACGCGATGAGTAGTGATTCTTGATATTTACAAGTTGGTGCATTACTAACACGCTGAACTCTTGATCGGGAGGTCCAATCATTCTGATTTAAGTTTTCACTATTTTTTCCGAAATTACTCCATGGTCCGTACCTACGGGCAGTGGTCGATTTCCTCCCCCTTCCCTGTCAATTTAAACCGCTGGTTCAATCTCTGATGGCCTCGCTGGTAGCAACTATAATAAATCGAAGGTCCCCACCTGTCTGGCGTAATAACATTTCCTTGCAGCGCAGCGTTAGGAAAATAAATTCTTTTCTGATGCTGTTTTTAACGTTTTCACCAAGTAGGTGCCTGATGCAAGGAACTCTTCTTTGTACTTGTCCAGAATGCACAGGCTAAACGTACTGCACATTGTAAACATTATTTTAGCTAGTTAAAGCAAAACCTGTACAGACAACTGTGTGGAATTATGCAGCAGGTTTCCTACCGACGAAACGACCGCATCCCCTCTTTTAATTACCGTGGTGGCACTTGGCATGACGAAAACTTCGCTTGTTAATTGCATTTTCGTGCGCTTTGTGGCACTTTTACGTCTGACTCTCTTGCGTTGCACGTTCTGTTTTTACAAACCCCGGTGCCTCAAAAATACCAAATTACTTCGCTCAGTAGAGTACGTGATATTAATTTGAATTGTGAGAACCACAAACAAAGCTAATTTCTTGCGTTACTTTCATACAAGGTAAACACAGGTAGTGGACAGATACATTCTATCGAGGCGACAGTAAATAACCTAGAAATTAGGGTCATGTCCGAAGTAATGTACGCTTTAAATGATTACCCAACAAACAGGTTGCTTGGTGACTACAGAGCTCATAGTGGATTAGAAGTCTACGTTTATTTTCTAAACTTTAAAACGCCATTACTGTGTATCTATCTGTAAATAGAAAACTCAGTGTAAAGAATCACTTAAAAGTTATTTCAAAACTTAATGCGTGTTAGAAATACTAATTCCGAGCCCTCACATATTAATTTAAAATGGCCGTTTCGCACAACTAATCTTATGTAACGTAGACTACTGCTCACATTGATACGAAATCAATCAAGGGTTCTACAAAGCGCATTAGCACAGGTTTTCTACCAACCAAATTGTAGTGACAACGTTGAAAGTCTCATAGTTCGGTAGCATCAGTGTAGCCAGTATAGCTCCTTCGCTTCTGAGCCTCCAACTCACAGATCAACTCCTTACAATATGGTGCTTCTAAGTCAATTTAATTTGCGAGTATCAGACTATAACTACGATGCTTTACGATTGCGTGCATCCAAAATACTTTAATCGTGCTCTTTTCACTTTCATTATACCGTAGATTATTTTTTGAAAATATTTTTTAAGTTCTTGTAATAATTTTCTGATGTTTATATTTCCAATATTGGCATACTAATTAAAATTGTCACTTATACGTTTTATTTTGATGTGCCTGTGGTTATTTACGTACTGTATTTAAATTCATATGCATTAGAGTATCATGCACATAACGTTCCGGAATTTATTTGTGTTGTTTTTTTTTTTCTATTTTTTTTGTTGAGTTTTTGGATACGACTATATTCCTTTCCGGAATTGTGTGTATATTGCGGTATATGTTTGTTTACAACAGATAACATTGACTTTTTTATTGTTTATTTTATTGTGGGATTTTCTGCATCTCAGCAACATTCGCTTGCAAAGGCGTAGGTCCATAAAACTGTTGAGTTTATAATAATAACCCATAACGGGAATCGCTCAAAGAACACGGGTAACTTTTTACTTTGTGAAAGATCTCTGATGGACTGAGATGTGATGCTCGTATTTCTCTCGAGGAAACCTCAACATTTGAGATAAACATGTAAGTAATTTAGCAAATATTCACTGTGGTAGCTTCTCACCAGATATATGTGGCGCCGCGAACGCTGTGCGCAGAATATTCTCCGAGCAGTCTCTATTAAAAAAATCTGTAAATTTTTAGTTGTTTTGTTTTAAGAGTCGATTTTAAACATATGACGCATGACATATGAGCACCTAGCTTGCCTTATTAGCATTCGGACGATCGGATTTTGGACCCGAAGCCGACAAAAGGCCTGTTTGAAGAACAGAGAATTATATACATAAAATCTGATTACAATGAGGTATGCGATGCGATTACGAAGTATCCCGAGGGATGTGGTCATATTCTCAACTCCAGGAATGCAACGTTTTTCATTTATTTTGAGCGTACAGTTCTAAGACCCACAGACATACTTCCCTCCTGTTAGTCAGTCTCTCTCCCTCCCTCCCTCTCTCTCTCTCTCTCTCTCTCTCTAATGGGATGGAGGATTCATCGATTCAGACTCGCACACTGCAACAGCATTTCCCGAACGTCTGATTTGCTTCGCTGGATACCTATGTGAGATTCCGGAAACACTGTTCGGGCACTATTCACTGTTGCCGACGGCAGGCCACAGAAGTGATGTGTATGTATGTCTTCGTGAGGTAGAGAGATATTTGCATAGAGAGACAGAGAGAGAGAGAGATACACATTCACAGTGAGTATACAGTTTATGATACTAGCGTGTGAGTGAAAACTACTCAATATAATCTAAAGTAGGGGCGAAAAGAGCTGTAACAGAGCTACAAAGAACTTACGCTAAACAGATGTACAGCACAACATTAAATTGACAAAAATTAAAATATTAAATGCTATCTTTATATCTTTGTATAGGAACGGTTGTTATTTAGAACTAACAAATCAATTTATTTATTCAACTTAATAATTTACGCAATGTTCCGACAAATCGAGCGGGATACTTAGAAGTTTTCACTACAATTCACGCGATGGGCGACTGATATTCCGCCATTGTATCCTAGTCGCTGTGACGTGTACGTTACAGTGGCTCTTCCCTGTGAAGCAATACTGGATAACCAATGGAATTATGGCTTTGCAAAGAGAATATTAGAGTATATTTGGTGTTTGCAAGGCCCCCCAGAAAAATACAATACTGGCACAGGTATGTAAATAGGAAACAACTGGATTTTTAGTATGTAAAAGAAACAAACATCGTCGTTGGGAGTACTTACTCCGACATTGGGCATGGAACACGGAAAAGTTGTTAAACTGCACATGGTACGTGATAGAGTGGTTGGTCACTTTAGTTACCTGCTTGAAGTTATGTGACCTGATAACAACATTGTTAGGTGCAACTGAATACACGAAGTTATTGTGAGGTTTTTAGAGGTTCGCGTAAACTCTCGGGACGCCAGCTACAGAACACATGTTTTATATCACATCAAGACCAGTGAGGGAGAGAATGAAAATAAAAGCTTTCCTTAAGGGCTCGGTATACAGTAATTTTCATCAACATGTTTTTATTTTTATATTTTTACCATATATATTTTTTCTTGTTTTAGACACAAAATGTGACTAATTTTTAACTATCATAAAAATTTTATCTCACATAGTTTTTGCGTAACGGTACGTTAAAGCCAAAAAAGGCATGTTTCCGTTTTAAGGACGACACTAAAACCAACTCACTTATCAAACTGAAAAAAAATTCACAGTGAATAACGATGTTGTAGGCTACAAGTTCAGCTATGTTAAACCACAAAATTAAATAATATTGTATTTTAAAAAAAATATAAAATTTTTAAAATTTACATTTTAATTTTTTGCGTTTGTATTTAAATACAAAAAGTTTTTATGTACGTAAAATTGTAGCCTGCTACGTCTTTATCGACTGTGAATTTTTTTAGTTTGGTATGTCAGTTGGTTTTAGTGTAGTCCTTAAAACGGAAACATGCACATTTTGACTTTAACGAGCCATTACGCGAAAACTGTGAGAGACAAAAAATTTCGTTGGAGGAAAATTTAGTCACATTTTGTATCGAAAATGAGAAAAATAATATCTGGCACAAATAAAAAATGTAAACAGGGTGACGAAAATTACTGTACACCGCGCCCTTAATATGTTCCGGTACTTTTATTACGGATTTGATCAATCAGTCGTTTCTTAGAGTGGAACGCTTCCAAAGAAAGGAAAACAGCCAGGTTAAAATACTTCTAGAAACTTTTTTATTGTATTGTTAACAGTTGACCATCTTTCTTAATTTTTTTGCGACTTCTTCTGCATCGAAACTAATTAGAGTAAGATACACCACGCGAGCTATTTATCTCGGAAGAGCACGAGAAGTATCGTGGCACAACGTTGCAGTGAAGCTAGCAACATCTCTGTTGACCCATTAGACAAGGAGATATTGGCCAAAGCGCTCTCCGGATTAAACGAAGCCCTTCCATTAGTTCTAACGTTAACGTACTGCTGTATGTCCCTGTACTGAAGATTGCATTTGCATGTATGATGTGATACGCCTGGCAACTTGCAAGCAAACCTATGTGAGAATAATAAATTCCTCCCTTCCTCTTAGCAGTTACAGACATCTGGTAACATGTTTCCACCTTACCCCGAGTGAGGAATGATGAGAGTGCCGAAACAACTGCAGGGCTACAGGCTGTTATTGGAATAACTGAACATGCAGTTAGCCCACAGATCAGAAAAAGGTGTTGTAAAAATAGGACCAAAGGAGCAGGGTTACAGCGGATTCCAGCAACTTCAGCTTGAATAGCTGCCATTTTTAAAAACTACACACTTAGGATGTCAGGATTGCCTTTTCGGCTTAAAAGTATTTTGTAAACTTTACATGGTACCAGTCATATTTTAGGGTCTGACCCATTGGCTTAGAGCAATATAGTAGACGATTCACAAGAAATATATTTCCCCCATTTTACTCTTTGGGAGTCGAGTTTCGAAACATCCTAAAACAGTTTTATGGGCATTTACGTAAGCATCGTTTGAAGCGCTAATCAACCCTGATTCTCGAAGAGTTTGCTAGATATCGAGGAATAATCGAAAACACATTTCACGTATTTTCTCCCCCTTAATAGCCGACTTTCGAAAAATCCTGAAATTGCCTAACATGAATTTTTATGAGCGTGCAATCGAATAAAAAGTAACGATAGCCCATCGGGTTCGAGCTATATCGACGATTCGTGAAAAACATATTTCACCCCTTTCCGCCTATTTAGGGTCGAATTTCATAAACTCTGCTCTTATCATACAAAAGGAAACACATCAACGAACTATAAGCAACTAACAACTGTGCTGTACAGCGGCTTGTAGGTTGTTTCTGTCTATAGGCACATGTGTGTGGCCCTCCCTCCTCCCTTCATCATCTCCTGATACTTGATTACAGTGCAATGACGCATCCTCTCAGCCACTGGACTGGCGCCTCGGAGCGCGCGCTATTTAAATTTGCGCACTTGTGATCGTTTCTGCACCTTTGTCGGGTGCTATTTGCGGACAAATGTTTTCCAACAAATCATGTTTCTTTTCACGTTGTCTACCACCCATGTGATTTACGACCATTCATTCATTCCCAATCAAGCATTATATATATATATATATATATATATATATATATATATATATATATATATATATAAACACATACACACATGTAATGTTATGCAACGACTGATCGAAAACTATTCACACCTGAAAATGTTCCAAGAATAAATACATTTTACGTATATTTAGACGTGCTGCAATATCAGCTATTTTGAAAAATTGTTTATCAAAAATTGATACAAGTTAAATTGGTAAACTTTGTTTTCTTGTTTATGGGTGATATTACTAACCACATTTTAAAATTAAGTTTTTGGTGGGCCTTACTTTGGAGTAAATGGTAGTGGCCGCTGTTATTTTCAGCTATATTCGTTTTTTTTTCATGACTTATAAACGTCTTAATGCCTCACGGACTGTCAACAATCGTATTAAGACTTATTTATTTCCAATTTGAATATTATGTAAGACAGGGATACGATAAATAACTTGTTTTTGTGTCTGCCTCATTTGGTTTGTGCAAAAGCGCAGTTGGCTGACTGTCCAATTGCGCATATATGTCTGTCTTAGGTAATATTTATTAGTTTTTGACAGTTCTGAATATTACCATGTGTGCACAGAGCTACAGGAAAATACTTTTCAATTTTATTTATACTGCACAGTTTGCCAGTCAGTTTAGTTTGTTTGTTCAGAAATCGCCTGTGATAGAGGAACACATTGCGTTTCCCATTGAAACAGCTGTAAAAAAGGATGCCAACACAACGGTAAAAAAGTGAAATTCTTTCAAGATACAGACTATACTCTGCGGTTCACATAGCTCGGTTCATCATTTCCTGGACATATATTAATTCATTCCTATCACTTTCACTCTGAAAAAGAAAAGTAAAGCCTAAAAACACAGAAACTTAATTTAGTACCATTCAAATTTACGCACGTTTTGATTCAGGCAAGGTGGTTTCATTCGCAGTTGCCATATCGTGACGGGAAAAATAAAAATCAGAAAGTGATGTCGGGAACGAGAGCACTTCGAGATGTATATGTTGTAAGAACCAGATGAAGTTCGCGAACTAGCCAGAGGTGGCGAGAACCACACGACCCGTAAACGGCGCGCTCTCCTATCTCGCAACTAGGAGTTGCTCGGGTGGTCCCTTTCCCTCTCCCCCCTCTTCCAGAGTCATCTTGATTACCTCCGGGTTGTGCGGCCACTCGTCTTGCTCCGAGTTCCGCCCGTTCTTATTTCCCTAGACCCCTCGCAGCCGTGCGGGCCCACGTGGTTAGAGGAGGGGATGCAAGTCCTCAGCGTAAACTAGATGGAAAAGTTCCCCGTGAAATTGGCCCGTTGCAACGGACTCTATCCGTCCGCTCCAGCGTACGCCGTCCGCCTGCCTTTCATTGTACTAGAGGTATCTCACCCGCTCGAATGTCTAGCTAAACGTTTACTGCTAACACTACTACTATCATTGCAACAGGCAAAAATATTCACTGGAATCTGGGGCATGGAACAAAAATAAAGTGACTCAGAAAGGAAGGGAAATACACCACTAAAAATAATTAGGGAATCACAGAAAAAACTGTTTTGTGGTGGCTACAAAATGTTTTATAAATATGGACCTCACGAAATAATTTTTAGTGGTTCCAAAACTTTTTTGTAGTCACTGCAAAACTTTATTTCGGGCAGCAAAACATTTTTGTGGTCACTACAAAAAATTTGGTAAGGTTCATTATGAAAAAAAATATTTTGTGGTGACTAATAAGCATTTTTTTCAGTGATTCGGGCAAAATTATCAGACATAAACAAATGACTGATTCATATTTCCAGCAGTACCGTAAGTGGGGATGTTTGGACACGTGAAGTGACTTCGGGACGTTACATAAAATTGATGTTTAGCACACATGGTAGCCCTAATTAAAAAAAATAATACTTGCAATAAATTCCGGATAGTAAATATCCGCATGGCATTTAGTATTTACTAACAGTTGACAGCTATGGTAGGGAAAATAGTATAACAGTGTTTCAAATCTACTCCACGTGTTCAAAGTCACCACTACATACGGTATACTTTGGAGGACTTTCGAATAGGTAACCATAAAGATAAATTGAATGTTTATGGTTTTTATTGTCTGTCTGAGCTACAACTATGTACGTCCACACCAAGTGCTCAATCATCGAGCCGTGGACCTCAAGAGGACGAGATGTAATATGTTTTGTAGTTCACAGTTCAATTTTTTAGCAACTTCTTTGAATGTACTTTCTCAGACACCAATTTAGATAAAAACAATTCTCATATACACATTTATAGTATGGTTAACTATCGTCTCCCACAAAATTTTTTGCGTGTGGGGGAAATGGTGGACGCTGCTGTCGGCTAGTCGGTTTTTATCGGGATACTCCCGTTTTGAACTGCAAGTTTGACATAGATACAAAACATTTGCACAGAACCTAGTGTTATTTTTTGTTTTAATTGCTTTAATTCGGTAATACATTTAAATGTGCAGAAAACTTCTGAATACTAGCAAACAATATAACATATGTATATTGCTGAATTTTTCTGGTAGTATTTTCCCGCGGTTTCGGATAGTTTGAAAGGGAGCACACGTTCTGTTTCGAATCTGAGTGGCCAATAAATTAACTATTCATGAGATAGGAATGATAGCAGTAAACCAACATGTATGTATGTCAAGAGATGCAGTCAGCATTGCTATTCATGAAACACTTTATTTGCACAAATATATATGATAAGCAGGTTGTTTGGCAGATTCTATGTGCGATGTATGCGAAGATTATCAAAATGCACGACGTTCATAAGAACTTACCTCCAAGTATTCAGCCCTTGTTGTTTCAGGAGGCCGCGGCATAAATATGTACCTCTTGCTTCCCAACACTGTGATCCTAGCTAAAGGTCGTTCGGGATAAAGTGAGCACAAAAATTTAACATTTGAAAAAATATCACTAACGCTTACTACATATAATTCAGTATTAACTATAGTTTCCTTGCTGCTTGTATGGTCAGTAGTTAAATTACCCAATAAAGTTCTGTGTATACAACAATACTGAAACAAAATCAATCAAAATATATATACAGTACTTTCATTTCATAAAATTAATTAACCTTTTTTTTATCAAACTATATAGGTTCCTACCAACAGCACAATTTGTCTTACACGCGCAAACATCAAGTGACGTGTCCAGAAAGGTTAGACATTTCCCGTCGTTTGCCGTTACGCGCGGAAAGTAGAACTTTTGCAGGTTTTTTTTTTAGTTCTCACTTTATTCCCCCTCTTATGCTAGTGAAACATATGGTGGAATTTGCCGTTGATTGTTGGATGTTCTCGAATTAGTTCCTTTTATTTTTCCTTGTGCATTCCTCCTCAGCTCCATACTCCCCTCATTGCACCCTCGCCATCTCAAGAATTCACTATTAGGACAAAACTTATCATAATTTTTTATATGTACCTAATACAGTTACACTTGTAGACATTAAAATGCTTCGGAGAATATTGTCGTCCAAATTATGAGGTACCGAACGATAAGTGTCTAGTACCACGCGCTGTTATGTATAACAGTCTCGCCTGGAGGACAAGCTAACGACGACGACAGTGCATTTAGATCAGTAGTTGCACAAAACAAGGGCCTCAGCGATTATTTACTCCTACACTGAAGTGTAGCAGTTCAGCTCAATGTATCGGGGGAAACAGGATCTGTCTTCTACGACAAGCCTTCCAGCCGCCACCAGCTCGCCAACATGGTCCAGGTTCGAGACCCACAACGTGCTGCCGTCCATCGTTATTCAAACCTTCCCTTATCAGCCTCCGGCATCATGCTAACGGTGAGGTCGAAGGTGTCCGAAGGGTCACCCGTCATAGAGCATAACGTGAACGTAATTAACTAAACAGTCGCTCCGTCCTATGTAAATTATGTAGTACAACCGTGTAGTATTCTGTAATCTAAACTATGTAGAGTAAAGCCACCGTATTTAGATAACGTATTTCATTTAACCGATAACCCTGTTCCAATACAAAGAGCCTACCTCAGACTACAACCACCCCTCCCCAAAGGCTGCCGCAACTCATTTTGCCGCTCCGTGCAAAACATTCCTATCGCGGCCCCCCCCCCTTTTTTCTTCTTCTTCTTCTTTTTTTTTTGTACTACAGCAGTAGGAAGTAAAAAAATTGCGGTAAAATAAAGTAACAGACCTATTAGTTAATCAGTTCTATTTTCAAGTTAAGGAATGCTTTGCAAATAAATTGAGTGAAGAATCATACTACAGGATTTTAATTTTTCAGCCTACGCACCCGCCCACGCCGCCGCCGAAACTTTCCTGACACCATGTGCGTTGTTACGCCTGCCTTGTCCCCCCCCCCTTTTTTTCATTTCTTTATAAAACTGTTCAAATAAATGTTTGATAACAGAGTGTAAATATTATTTCATTAAAAATAATGTTGGGATTGGCGAATATTTTCCATGTTTTCATATTTTTACTACACATAATAAATTCCTAGTAACACTATACATTAAGCATATCATAGCAACTTAATTAGCTGTGAGTTATCTTATTTCTGCTAGATTTTACTGTGAATGAGTGAGAGTGAGAGAGAGATTTTGGTCATCGAGGTCTTTAGCGTTGGTGAGGGATCACATGACATGAGTGTAGATCATCGTCGGAATGAAGGGGAGGGGGGAAACGGGACATCTCCTAGGAAACCCGCCGACCAACGGCCTCGTCCGGCACGATTCCCACCTGCGAAAATCCGGGGACTAACCCCGCCGGGAATCGAACCCGGATCGCCTCGGTGGGAGGCAAATAGTTAGACCATTCGGTCTCCGCGGTTTCGTTTTACTGCGGAACAGTACAATTTATATTTTGGCGTATCATGCAAAAAACTGTAGGATAAGTATATACATATTGTTACTGGGTGAACATGTTGTTACGTTTTTATACATGATACTCTGTTTTACTTTACTTAGTGATGGTGGAGTTATTTATGTAAAACGTACAGTTTATTATGATTTATATAATTTGGGAATCTGACAATATAAGTGAGACTCGCAGTCTAAATATCAGGTACGGCTTTAATTTACAACTATATCATTACATTTACGATATTCTTTACGGAGGGAAGCAAGAGTGGTTAGAGATATTTATGATTACTTATGAGCCACTCAAATTAGTTACGACGATGACAGCCCCACCTTATTAATGATGCCGAGGCTGATGTAAGGAAACGTCCACGGCGATCGGCACGTCGTAGATCTGGACGTCGTGGTGCATCTTGGTAGTGAAGTGGTCCTGGAGACGATATGGGGCAGACTGACCTCGTAGGTAGCGTGACACGCCCCTTTATCGCGCCCTGTGTGGCAACTCGTACCGCTGTTGGAGTGGGGAGTTCTGCCTTGCAGTTTGCAGCAACTTGTGTTTAACATTTTAGAATTCTTGGCCGGGTGGCCTGGTTACTGAACGTTGTGTTAGAACCAGGGTTACATGGTTCATAACAATGTGCCAGTAATGCGGCATTTATATGTCAGTTACGCGTTTCCAACAGTATTGTTACCATTACAAGAGAAATAAATGTAAATAAATTTCATCAGTAGTTGAAAAACCTTGAGCTATTGATGAGAACTTTGTTTTGGCTACTTTATCAAATTAAAACGCCAGTACTCAATCACTAATTTTATTTGACTAATAAGTTAATTACACTGCAACGTATTCTCGTATTCAGTAAATTTGGACTTCAAGAAAACTGTATTATGGAAATCGTCATCGTTTAGCTACCTTTAACTACCGTGAGTTGGTACTTTACTTAATCACTTTCGATTCATACAATCTTAAAAAGTCGTGTTGAAACGAACAGGTTATCGCGAGATTTTGAACGCGCGCAGACGTGCAAGAAGTGCAGGACTGGGCGCGAACTGCGTCTCACGAAGGCAGAGAGACCCTGGAAGTTTTTGTCGGTGAGTGTTATCAGGGTGGGAGAGGAGAGAACATTAGCGAGTAGGTAGAGCCCCGCCTGGCAGTGAGAGATGACAAATGGCCGCCATCTTGCCAGTGTTGTTGGGTGGTGTTGGTAGGGTGAGAGAGGTTGGAGGACGAAGGCAAAAACAGCTACTGGGCGCCTCGATTGTTCGTAGCGCCCTTTGTCTCGCCTCACGCGAGGAAGACCAAGACGTCGTCGCGTGCAGACCCCGGCTATCTGGCCGAGCGTATCGACACGTCTATTCGGGCATTCCTCTGTACATGCGCCTCTCGCCAGTGGCTGCTTCCTCCTTATACGTGCTGAACTAGTGCACTTATTGTTCGCTTTGTTATTAAAGGGACTGGTTGAAGTCATTTATTCCATTTATAAAGTTCTGATTCAGTTCACATAAATTTTATGAACACAAGTTAAGTTGCATAGTATGTATTTTATATTTTTTGATCTTATTATTACTATTATTTTTCAATTAAAATCCAAAGAAAAAATTTTACGACAACTACAAAAATGAAGGTTTTGAAGTTAATGTGGTTCTTTCTTATGGAATTTAAGGAGCTATGTACTAGGTATAATAGTATTGTTCTTGAGGTATATTGAACAAAATTTGAAATAAAATTTCCCGTGGAGATTGTAAAGAAAAATGTCACAGAAGTTAAAAATGTTGGTACAAAACATATGCTCTTTCCAGGCAACTACTGATAGGTCAAATTAGTAATACAGCGAGACAAGTCATTAGGTAGAGTTTTTATTTTCATTCTCTACCTCATTGCTTATTATAATTCGTGTGAAACGATGTACTGTAACGGATGTTCTGAAAGTGAGCGGGAACTTTAAAACGCCTTACAAATGCCTCATGAATGCAGTTACAGCTACCAATTTTCTCGACAGGGCAAGTAACTACGTGCTGGTAACAACAGTGACCAACCACTCTGCCAAGCACCATATGCAGTTTAACAAGTTCTCTGTTTCCCATACACCAATGCCCTGAGGTGGTAGTTAGCCTGTTCATCGTACTATACTATTGTGACCATATGCCATTGCAATATTGTGTTGTCCCAGATATCTTAGAATGAGACCAAGAAAAACAAACAAACGAAAAAAAATTAGAAAACAAGCCTAGTTGGCTGTAGTCAACACATACATAAACCAAAACAAAAGAACATGAAAGATCCCATAAGGAATTAGTCAACAATAAATAAAGGAAAATAAAATAAACATCCAAAAATAAAAGTAAAAATACAAAACAAAATAATCTGCACAACTTAGAACAACATAATTAAGACAGCACAGACAATACTGGGACGAAGACAATAATAGACACATGACAGGACCACAATGTCGACATCACAGACAACAGAATAGACGACACGAATATGAAGAGACAAAAGAACACAGTACATTTCTAAAGACCTACTTTTCAAGACGTTTCGGGAGCTGACATTTGCTGCCGTCTTCAGGTGAAGTAAAAGTTGATCGTTTGTTTGTTTTTTCTTAGTCTCATTCCAAGATTTCTGGGACGACATAATATTGCATTGGCGTAGTCCTCAATAGCACAGTACGTTATTCTGTCCCATTGCAAGAAACACTCAAAGACAGTAGACACCTGGAAGATGATATTTTATTCGAAAAATACCTAACGTAAGTGAGAGACATTTGCTCAGAGAAAGCATTCGAAAAAATTTACTTATGTGTAAACAAACTTCAGGTTCTCCATTAATCTCTGCAGTTAATTTTCTCGCCACCCACAATTGCTAAATTGTCTTTTTCCCGGTCCTTTTTGCATATGATTATCTCAGTGCAAATTCTTTATAGATGTACAGGCACGAAAAGCGGCATTAAAGACTAGTGTCGTCAATGGAAGTATTGTCGAGGCGCGTTATCTACGAGAAGACTGCACGCCAAGTGCTGCGATGAGACATGATGCGCGTACATTGGTCGCCCTTAGCGGTTCTTTTTATAGGCCTCGAACAGACGAAATACGTCTAACTAGGCGGTCGCCTTAGGCTTGCGATGCGTCTGATGAACTAGAACATCCTCTGCCCGCTCTGTGACCTTGTGATGCTCACACACAATATGCTGCCACAAGAAAAGTCCACAGTAGTTTTACGAAAGCGTTTCGAAAACTGTTACAGGATACCAGCTAATGCGTCCTACCAAAAACATTTCTTGGCATGTTCATTTTCATATTAGTATAAAAGCATGGCATTTTCAAAGCAAAAACTGTGCCGATAGCTAATCGTGTTAATGAGATATTGAGGACGTGGCAAAAATACATTTTACCCCTTTTCACCCCTTAGTGTGCGCCTACGCCGCAAGGGGACGACACCCTTAAATTTTCGTAATTCAAATATAAAATTAACTCTTCTGCCAACTGCCACTAATATGTGCGTATGTATCATAACAGCAGTTCCCCTTCACCTTACCTTACAAGTAATTCTAACCCAATTCTACTATCTGCGTTCCACACAACAATGCCAAGATCTATCGTCAGACTTCTTAAGGGATTAATTGTGTGTATACTTGCTTGTCTCCAAAGAGGTATGCGTATCAATACAACTGCAAAAAGTAACTACTTTCAAATTACTTATCTGTCGACATGCCTGCTTTTCGCGATTTCTGGAACATTTATATCTTTACACCTCCAATTTTTCAAATTCTGAAAAATCAATAAATAAATGTTTAAGGTATTTAAGTATGCTTAATTCCTGTTCAAAAATTATCTCGATATCCCAACAGGTTTCAGAGATATAAAAGATAAAATTAAAACACGTTATATTTTAAATAACCTTAGGAGATAGAAATTGAAAAAATCCCGCAACTGCTTTTTTAGGGATATGCGTAAGATTCATTCTGAAGTAAAAATCACCTTAATATCTCAACGAGTTTCAGAGTTATCAAGGATTGATAAAAAAAAACACATTCTACGGCTTTTCACTCCCTAATTTTCAAATTTTAAAAAATCTAAAAATTAGATAATATTCATTTTATTAAGCTTCCGTCTGAAGCAGAGATCACGTAGTTATAACGATATCATGGATTCATTGAAAAAAATTGATCTTTTTTCATCCCATCAATTTTCTACTTTCGAAAATCTCTTCTTATTGGATTCCTAGAGCGTAAGTGGAAACTACCATCAAAATGTCATGTCTTTAGGTCTAACGGTTTTGGGCTGTGTTGATGAGTGAGTGAAGCACTTCATTAACACACACACACGCACACCTCTTAGGAAATTTTCGTATCTCTCATAGCGTTTGCGTAATGAGCCGTAAACTCCAAAATTTGCACTTTACGGTTTTATGTACGCCACTAAAACCGACATAACAAACCAAAAAAATTCACAGTGTATAACAATGCTGTAGGCTGTGATTTGACACATTTAAAAACAACAAAAATATATATTATTAAAAATTGTTGAAATTTTTGCATTTTCATTTAAAAATTCAGCATTTCTATTGAATACAAAAATACACCGCGCTCGGTACTGTATGCTAAACAGTGGTGTGAATAGTTATCGATCATATTTGGGAGAACGAATGAAGTTAAAAGTATGTAGTTCTCGGACGTAGGTTCCGTAATGTCACATAATTGTCTAAGACATTTGATATGTAACCAAATTACTTTTTTATTAGACTACATTTTTAATATGGCGTTATGCCTTTTAGTTACATTTCCTAAAATTCTGGCCACAATATACAATATAATAAATACACCCTTCAATGTTATCTTTAAGGCTAAGTTTTTAGGAACAGGAATATGATAAAATGTAGTTAAGTCTGACAGAACACTTGCTAGTGTTAACAAGAAAGAAAAAAATAAGTTTATACCACGAAAGTCACAGATTACTAAGCTTCGAAACAAATTTGAATCTTAACTTCATTGCCAATCTCACATTACTCCTGTAATTGTCCTTCGTTTGCTGGAGTCCAGGACAGCATACTGATTTTAATAACTACAGGTTTTAATAACTGTAGTTTTAAACGCGGATTACTTCGAGAAAACACAGTCTGCTAATTCCCCATTACTTACTACGCCTGAAACTTTGACGAGCGATTAATTTAATAAACTGAAATTATTCGACCTGAAATAAAGGCCATGTTTAGAATTTGGTACAGTACTAATTACAGGTTTAGTTTTAGTGCATTTCAATCGCTGTCAATATTTACTTAATGTTATGTATTTTAATAAGACATCTAAGTTACTCTGTATCTATGCATTTTTCTACTGTCTGAGAATTAATCACAAAATCATTGCAAACTGTATTTAGATGCGAGATACTTAATTGAGTACGATTCATTTGAGAATTCTACCGACATTGTTGTCTGTGGTCTCTTGTGCAGTCTAACGGTAACCAGAATTATTATGTTTTTTATGTGTCGTAGAATTTAAATTTAATTTCTAGAGTTTTTGACAGCTTAGATTATTGTATTGTGTTTATGACATAATTATACTGAGCTAACCATAAATTTTAATACATTTCTAATTTGTCTGGATATTTTCAAGGCCACGTAAACAAACGTGAAGGAAAGTCGTATTTAGTAATAAATTCGAAAAGACGAAATAATTAGTCAAACAATCTTGCCTTTTATAACAACAATAATTGTATTGAATAAGTGAATATGTGATTATGCTATAATATATTATAACACACCCATGTTAATGTTGTTTTATTTTGTTTTAACGATCACATATTACCTGCTCTAAATCATTTGAATCTCGCTCTTACTGCCGAGTTTGTAAGTGAAGCCGTAGGAGTAGAGTGATGTAGTTGGCCTCGCAGTGGTTGGTAAGAGAATATGACAGTGCATGTCGGGTATTATCAGCGTCATGGCACATCGCCATAAGCTGCAAGGACAGTGCAGGTATAATGTATGTCTGCTGTTAGCAGTCAGCGGGATGCAGCCAGAGGTGGACGCTTTACACGCTAGGGTGGGGAGATCAGTCGATAACCGCCAAATATATCCTTATAAGTAAAATTTGTATGCAGCACTAACAATTACAGTAGTCTTTTGTAACAGTTAATAAGATTTTTTTTTAATTTTATGAACAAAAACATGTCTAATATTTTTATGCATAAAAATGCATTACAGTTTCAATGGCTAGGAAATATGGCAGTAGAATTTTATTTGCACCAACAGATAGATAAACATCATGTTCTGTTCTGAGAATTAGTATTACTATTTGCTGATTTTCAGCGAATGCAAATTGAGGCTAATAAAAAGGGCATTACAAAAAAATGTATAATTATATATATTAAAATCGTGATATTTTTATTAACCAGTTACACAAAACAAGATAAAAATAACTTACATTTCTAAAAAAAATCTACCTAACAATATAAGAGTCGAACAATAAATTCACACATTTTTACTGAACTAGCAATGGGAGGAAGCTTCGAGAAAACTGTGCTTTAATCGCTGGAAAAAATTTAAAGCTGACCACTTATTTGTGTTTCTTGAATTTACAGTATTTTGAATAGTAATACTGTACGTACGTACATTTCTCTACATCTTTGTGTCTAAGTCAAATCAACATGTTCTAATTGCAGTTCAGACAAAAAAAAATGTTAACTCAATGGCGTTGAATACTATCTCACTCTATACCACTGCTATTTCATTGCTTTATAGGTACGTCATCAGCAGTAAGCCGTACTGTACATTTGTGCTGTACTTGGTTTACCTGTTACACTGACATAGTTACGTACCCCGAGGAAATGGTCTGCAATGTACAAAAATTGGTGCGCGTGTGTATCATATCTGGGGCCATGCCAATGATTGTGTGTCAGTGTTACGTAACGTTATACAGGTTGTTCAAATAAACTTATTCAGTATTTTAAAAGTGCTCCGCATCGAAAAATTCGTAAATTTATAACTGTACGAAACACTGACCAATTCTTAACATATTACATGTTTAATAGTAATTTACCCACAAATAAAATACTTTTCGGTTCGATAGCTTTCGTATAAGCGCATGTCAAATTACCTATTTGACTAGTATAAATAATTTTGAGCGAAAGTAAATATACTAAGCCTTTTTTATTTCACGTAAAAATATTTTGAAAATATATAGGTACTCTCAAATAAATGCAAGAAATTTAGGTATATTCAAGCTTTATTTTAATACAAATAATTTTGATCTGAAATTACGAAGTGGTTATTCTGTAGCTTAGTGTATTTACTTTCAATCTTAATTATTTCATTCGTATCATTTGAACAGTTTTTACTTTGGTTAAGTAGTGAAAATAGGCAAATAGCTACATTGACATACTCTTGCACGAAAACTGTGGAACAGAAAAATTATATAATTTGGAGTAAAAATTGCTATTAATCCAATGTGTTACAGTTGGTCATTGTTTGGTACAGTTAAAAATTACAATTTTTTAGGTGCAGAGCGGAGAAGGTGATATGCACTAGAAAAACGTCTAATAAACACGTATCTTAACAATACCGTAGGAACAATGGGCACTTTTTACCACTTGCCATCTGTACATGAGGAGCTCCAAATGACGTTTAATGGGCCGTGGATTAGTCGTGAGTTCCTGTCAGTTAATCTTACTTATTCCCTGATCTTAATCCCTTGGGTTATCGCTTAGGAAAAACGTTAAGTATTTGGTGTGTGCATCGTCAATCAATGAAATATAATCACTTAAGGAACATGTTACAGTAATTTGGGGTAACTTTGTACCACCAGCGTAGTTTAAATTCAAATGAAGTATTTCAGAATTAAAAAATACAGCTATGTTCTAGATGAATGGATTTGTTAATCTTGTTTACATAGTGGTTGAATACCACAATGCTATTACATAAAATTTAAATGCCTGGTACAATGTTACCCCAAAATGGTACAAAGTTACCCCAAATGACTGTAACGGTGCCGGCCAGCACAGTCAAGACCAACCGAGAGTATTTTAACGTAGGGCACACAAATCCATTAATGTGAATGGACGTCACGAGACCATCTGCAGTGACAGCGAATGGTAAACAAGTGCTCGCAGCTCTTAAGGGCGTCCAAATGGGGGAAAATCATTATTTTAAATGTGTATGAAATAGTGTTCGTTTTGTAGACGGTACTTGGGAGCACGTTTTCCTCTTACAAAAAAAATTAACTCAACCATAATGGCACTTCAAAGTCAAAATTTGCACGTTTTTAGATCTTATAAGCAGCAAAAACCAATGAACAAAAATACATTTTAAAAATTCACATTGAAATTACATGTAATGGGCTACTGTTTTGCTTTTTTTTAATCCATACCAAAATATTCTTGTATGTTAAAAAAATCTATGAAATAAGCAAAAAAATTCAAATTTTCGAAAAAAAATAAATTATGTAATTGATTTTAAAACGCATCAAGCAGTAGCCCAGTCAGGTACGTTTGGCGGGGAGTTTGTACTGTAACAGTTTGCTCCCATCCATAGCATAGAGTAGATTCCCACATAGGTTTAAACATACTGTAATTACTAAGTCTCGTTGTCTTCAAAAGAACTTTTAACTACCGAATTTTTTTTAGTTTTAGAAGTATTCATAATACGATTTTGTGTCATGGTATCAAAAACTGCTTGCTTATAACTGGAAAATAAGACCCGTAATGTTGTTTGACGTAATTATGGCAGTACGAAAATATTATTTCGTATAACATTCATAAAGTTATTTCACAAATAATTCTATTTCAGCGTAATTTTTCCCGGTCATCGCAGTGTCATGTATAATCGCATAGATGATGTTAGTAAACTTGAGGTTGTGTCTGAAAATTAACATGAAGTTATTAATACAACTATTGATTTGAAATGTTTATAATGCGGCAAACAGCATTTACGGTATATCGTGTTACTCAAGAAATGAACATTAGTTGAATAAAAGGCCGCAGCTCTTAGCAGAAGTTTTGTACAATTCCACTGTATTTAATCATCGCAACATACCGTGGACGCAGCTCTGCTGAAGATACCCACATGTTCCTGTGTAGCGTCTATTCTGACCCGATATTTTTCTCTTCTCCAAGGCACATGGCTTCTGCACAAGCTACGAAAGCAAGTTCAGAGATAAAAAACTATGTGACATCGCTTCCCGCCGGAGGCCAAGTCGACATACACAACACAGAGATGCTATTTGCAGCACGGTCTCCAGTATAAGGATCTCAGTTAGCATTTACTTCATTTACAACTGAACATTCCTATAACTGTACAGCAGAGTGGATGTTTTCAGCACTAAACACTTAATAACAACAATTTCACTAACTACATAAAGGTAATTCAAATCAACTACAAAACATTTAAATAACTATGTACGTATAACTGTTAAAGGGTAATTATTATATTGACTTAACTTCCAACTTAAACCGTTTAAAAGTTATCTTAAAAATAGCCGATTTTAATGAAGGCATAAAGTTCGTCAATAAATTAAAATTATTATATCCGTACAGAGTAAAATGTCACGCGTGTCATTTAATGGTAACACGTTTGTTAAAATGTTTAAAACTTATACGTAAATAGTCTGAATTCCAACCCAGCAGCATTAGAATATTATTAATGAATTATTTGGTTACATAACATTTTTATGTTCAACTGTTTTTGTTTTAAAAAACGCATACACTGTTCATTATTTACATAAGTATGAGTAAATTCAATGCATGCATTTTTTACAACGTAAGCCTATTTTTAATGTCTTGACATGCACCAATCGTAAACCAGCCTCTGACCGAATTTGGCTGTGAAGAAAATAAATAAAATCAGTTAATCAGTACAGTCCAAATGTTTTCTGTATGAGTGATAGTTGTAAAAATATTGAAAATTTACCTTTTTATTGTGACTAACGATTATATCTTTGGTTTACGCACAGGTCTCGTTATCAACAAATTAATAATACAGTATATACTTACATATTAATCTAATTTGACTCCAAAAATAACATATCAATTTTACCCATAAGGTTGCCCTTGTTTCTTCTCTTTATTATCTAATATACATCTTATCTATGATTAAGGTCAGAATGGTTCGAGTACAGCAAGGATAGTTGTACAGAACTTTCCTCGCCGCGATGTGTGCACTTATTCCTGGGGGCGATTGCGCAGTCACATTGAGTAAAACCTAACGTTTCTGAAAGAAAAGTGAGAAATTTTCATTGCAGGGACAATAAGAGAGTTGAATCTAAAGAAAAACTGCGTATCAATCACGCCGACCTTAAATACAGGTTGGAATTCTACACGCTAGAGAATAATATTCTTATTTTGAATTAGTTGGCAAATTTTTGAGGAGAAGCATAATGACAGTGTAAAGGAACGAGCATAGACGTATCCAATTGAAATAGTTTATATTCATTAAACATTTTAATAATAAACCGATGCAATGTTTTAAATGCTGCGTTTGTTTTCAAAGAAAATGGATTCGATACCATGTTTTGAACAAAATCGACGATGTACTTTTGTTATTTTCATTTTGTATTTTGTCGTCTTTCTAGAATTCGAAACACAAAATAAATATAATTAAATCACCGTCATGTTAGTTTTGTTTATTATATATTAAAAATTATTTACATTTTCGTTACATTTACACGTCGGTGCATGAAGATAATAATTTTTTTATCTCAAGGTGAGTGGTAATACTGACATATCTTAATGTTATGCCTGAACAATCTGAACGAAAAATCCTCAGATTTTACTTAATAGCTCCTCAGTTTCACCTTCATCCTCATGATTACCTCACGAAACTAAGCAATCAACCATTATTGGTGAAAGCTATAATAAAACTATCCTGATAACGTTTTGACAACTGCGAACAATACTTTCTGGAATGGTTTTACAGTTTCATTGTGACCAGTAACTCCTCGAGAGACCATAAAGTGGAACGAGACTTGCAGAAGTTGTTTCCAGTAAGTTGATGTCTGGCGTGACAAGTAGGTGCTTTTTAGTTACTGGTAAATTACTTTTTTATTGTCCTTGGGCATGCAAGAGTACGAATAAATGACATCGCGAACCCAAATTACTTAGAATTTTGCGTTGAGAGTTGTGCTTGTAAGAAACAGAAGCTTGAAAATATTTCTATGTATAAACATTATGAAGTTAAGGTTTTTTTTTTTTTCAGTAAGAGGGAATTTTCTTTTGCAAATTGTTAAATTAAGTTGCAGTTTATTTTGTTCTTGGAATGTTCTAGGTCTTCTTATCATATTTAGCATTTATGACTAGTGCCTTAAGAGGAGTATGTACAGGTTTCAAATGTCCAATTTTGATGCGTGGGAGCAGCAGAGTGATAAGAGCTATGATACCACGCTGGACGGGAAACATATCGCCTCTATTCGCAGCCAGCCATATTGGCGTGCAAAATTTTCCTTGTAGCCTTTTTCCTATGAAACTTTTAGCAGTAGCCCTAAAATTTTATTTTTGGATAGTATGAAGTAAAGGCCAATGCACGAATCTCGTATTGCACATTACGAATTCTGGTGGTATAAACGAAGTTACAGCAGTCTAAAAAAAAGTAGTTTTTAGTAATTTTAAGAAGCGCCGTTCAGGTGTGTGTTCTTTTCGTAGTTAAACATGATATGAATAAGTAAGAGGTTTCACGTACAAAATAATTACGTGTAACACGCTACAACATGTACACAGTCGTCTTAAGGGTGTTCAAGTGCGATAAAGTGATAATTTTATATTTATATGAAATATTGATGGTTTTGTAGACGATACTTGTGAGTGCAGTTTCCTCTTACGAAAAAATTTTAGCTGGCGTGGTTTTCTTACAACGGTGCGTCAAAGTCAAAATTTGCTTGTTCTGCTGCCATGCAAATAGTGAAAATCAACTGATTGAATTACGTGAAATAATTCACAGTGAAATAACATAATTTGCTATGTAATAAAACATTTGAAAAAATCCCGTGAACTGTTTTTGTATTCAAAAAAAAATCGCTGAATTTGCAACTTTGTTTTTGTATTTGCGCGATTTTTTTTAATTCAAAAAATTACGTTGTGGTTTTTTTTTTAATGTTTTATTACATAGCTCATGGGATTTAAGTTCACAGTGATTTATTTTGTTTAAGTAGGTCAGTTGGTTTTCGCTATTTGCATGACAGTGTAACAATCAAATTTTGACGTGAGAAAACTATGAGAGCTAAAATTGTTTCGTAAGAGTGAAATGTACTCTCAAGTATAATCTACAAAACTGACAATGTTTCATAAAAATATAAAAATATGATTTTACCGCACTTGAACACCCGTAAGACTAACCATCAAACAACGTGTGATTAAACTTACTGTCACAGGTTATCGTTTGCCGTGTGACTCAATTGTGAAGAGAGAAGAAATAAATATTGCTAAATAAAAATCCTTTGCAAGCTATTACGTTTCCGTTTACCAAATACACTATGCTAAGTAAAAACTAAGTATTTAAGCGTTGCGCCAGTCATTTTAAATCCGTGTTAATAATTGGAATCGCTGCGGAAGTGGACTCCTAATAAAATGCTGCCTTAATTTTGCTCCAAAATAACAAACTCGGAAACTTGTGCAAAGCGGTCTGGAAACTATTTTTAATCTACTCAGGAATGTTAATGGCTGTACCTCCACAATGAGCTGAAAATGTTATACGAAGTTTATCCACAGTAATGAAAATAAAGTGGGAAAATACCTAAATTTGCCTGCTCTTACCAAGCGATGGTAACAATGGTAACACATACCGCTACATCACACCAGCCTCGGCAACATAATTAATGCAGGACTGTCGACCTGATAATTCAGTGGCTATTTAACCTATCTTATTGTAACTACATAGTATTAGTTTTTAATCTAACTTCACAAGCAATTTGTAATTGTACTGCATAATGTGTTATTAAAGTTATAAGATCGTAACACCAAACAGACGAGTTATTAATAACAGCATGACATCGCCCATAACAGCCAACATATTAGCTTAGTGGCCAACCACAGAAGTAACCAAACTGTATGCTTCTCTTTTATAAAGTATAACATTGGTGGCCTTGTGGGATTATTCTGTTTAGGGTAACAAGGTGTTTACAATTGTAACCTACTATAAGCAGGTAAATTAGCTCGGTTATTTGTTCATGTTTGCCCAATCGGCAGAGGTTATACAGATTAAATGACTAATATTATACAAGCAATTCAGTATTTTAAGATAACGGGAATTAAAAATACATTAAATTATTTTAAACACTGTAATTGCGATGTCAGTAACATTTTCATACAAATCATTACGTAGAAATAAAATTTTACAATAATAACTAGAACAGCACAAATATAGCATTTACATTTTCAGATATTAAATACGTAACTATAAAACGTTAGTGCCTCCCTTTAACTCGTCACAAATACATAATATTTTGTGTTTAGTGTTTACTTTTTTCGTGTATATCGTCTATGCGTCTCCTAGGACAGCTTGCCCCAGGGCCCCGATTAAATATCACTACCAGCTATTTGCACCGACGCAGCGCAGCAGAGGTGCAGGGCAAGTAAAACTAGTCTTCACTTGCACCTCTAGTCACAGTTGGAACTGAATATACCTCCACGTTTTTAGCAGCGCCTGCCTAAGTATTTCATAGACACATATTTGCAACCGTTGTGCACCATCTCGTGACCACTTGCACTTCTGTGTGAGCATATATAACTCCATTGATTGACCGCAACAAGATGCAGCGCAGGTGCAAAATTTTTTCACACTTATAAACAAAAAGGATATTTAATCGGCTCCCTGTTATCAAGAAGGTAAGATGAGTTGGTCGAGCAGGTGATTAAGTTAGCTCTGTTCACTTCGCGGACGTGAGTGAGATAACTTCATTTGCACCACTTTATAAGCACCTTAATTGGAATTTTTTTCTCTTCATTGGCTAACCAAGTGACTTTTTGTAAACGCCTTTAAATGTGCAAGTCTAGACAGAAGCATATATACCAACGCTACCAGGTTGGTAGCCCTGTTGTAGACTGTTTCAATTCGTAAAATGTCCGCCAACGCAATTAATAGAGTGTTGTTGTTACAAAATAGTTGTAATATTACTTCTCAACAACTAGTGCCCCTAGCGACTGGATGAAGATTCCTTCTCTTGGTTTCTACTAGTAATTTTAAAACAGTACCACCGAACAAGTACCGCAAGGAAATATTCAAGAAATAAATCAGTCGATAAGAATTGCAAACGTTCACGTCAGTAAGTATCCAGACTTGGCATTGTAATGTCGTTGTTCATGATACTGTGTCTTCTCAGAAACATACCAAACAAAGCCAGCTACCACCACGACACAGTTGGTAGCTAGCCGCAAGCCGCAGATACTGTTCCCTCGCAGCGCCACTGCTAGAAAGAAGAGGAGTTCGCGCTCTGCGGTTGTTCTAACGTGAAATTAGCAATCTACGAACACGAACACCACTACACTGCGCAGCCTTGTACCTTGGACTGTAGGCTATATAGCGGCCAAGTAAGTTTCATGAGGAAGAGAACTTGATCTCGTTTTAAAACTGGAGGCGTTAGGTGGAATAACGGCCTGTATGTGTATGAACCCTTTTCCCGAAGAACCTGTTAATATAAATACTTATCGAGGGTGTGGTAAAAAAGCAGTAATAAGTGAAGAGTCTACATTCAAAAGGGACACTAAGTGTCAGAATCCATATTTTCACGATTTTTTTTTCCATCAAAATGGTCTATGTGCCATATTCTACGATCTTCAAAAGAGAGGTCAGCAATGCCATTATTGTCATATGATTCCCATCAAAATGTAATAAATACCATGTCTAGTGACATTCAAGAGGGAATAAGTGTCATGGATAATGATATTCAAAAGGAAATAAGTGTCGTGAGTAACGATATTTAAAAGGGAATAAATGCCATGCCTAGTGATATTCAAGAGGAGATAAGTGTCGTGATTAATGATATTCAAAAAGATATTCAAAAAGAAATAAGTGGCACTGCCTGTGCACATTGGATTCCGATGCTGTTTTGTTTAATTTGCATGTGGTGTGGCCACAGAATAAATAATGCTAACAGAAGCGACAAGGAAAGCTTTTTCATTGTTGTTATCGTAACAGTTCTCGGGGTGTACATGAATATAAACAATACCACGTGGATTAGAGACATTGGTTTATATAACCTCCTATAGTGCTTAAAGTACTGTAATTAGTAAATATATTGTTTAATATTTAAAAATGGTAAACGTGAAGATTCGAGGCTCAACATCAGATAATAACTAACTCTGTTAGAAACGACATAATGGAGCTTTTTAACAATTGTTAATGTACCAGCTCTCGGGGCGTATAGGAATGTCAACAAAGCCATATGGAATTTGAGACATTGGTTCAAACAACTCCTTATATTTCACGAAATACTGTAATTTGTTAATGTCTCATTTACGTATGTATAAATCATAAATGTGACGTTACTTACGTATCAATTTCCACACAGATAAAAAAATAAGGTCTGATAAACTTCGGGATAACCAAACTTCTGCGAGCTCCGACACCATGGAAGTCCAAAGAAAAAACGAGTACGATAAAAATCACGTCTTGTCGCTTCTGTTACTACTTTTTTATTCTGTGGCGTGGCTGTGTTATTTGTATTGAAGGTGTCATACATCTATATCCTTTATCTATAGTGTTATTTGTGTTGAGAGAAAACATTGTGGAATATAGAAAACAATTGTGTTGTTGGTAGTTTGGACTTACATCAAATATCGTACAAGGACAATATGGGAAAGTACAGCCTTTTAGCATTGTTGAAGCAGGAGACGTTTTATCAACGGTGTGAACTGGAAACACTAGCAAAATTTGCATCCTTACGTCTCTATTTTCTATGGTGTTTATATATTTACGACTAAATTCCTCTTAGGCTAATAGTATTAGAATGTGTTTATAAGTATTTAAAATGTTATCTTATCAAAATAATAATTAAAAGAGCAAAATTATTTTCTAAAACCATGATTACATTTCAATTTATAAATAACAAAATATAAAACTAAAACTGCCCATAGAAGAATGTGCTACTGTAGAAGGAACAGCGCTCATATCGGCGTGAACTGGAATTAAATAACATGTCTCCTGTTTTTCTTCTGACTTTCCCATATTGTCCTTGTACAATATTTGCTTACGTCCTTCATCTAAATCCTCCTTGTTCTGTGATCTGAGTGTTCCTTAATCTAGCACTTAGGTCTTTATGTTCATCTTGAGGTTTAAATACGTACAGAATTTTGAAGGTCTGTATATATTTGATGTTTTAATAGCCAACAGTGTCAGCATGATCAATTGTTACAGTTAAACCTATTAAACGACGTTATTCCGATTAAATATGTGAGTGTGTGTGTTTTCTACGTTGTTCTGCTTTTCCTCGAAAGTACATTTTTCGCACTTAATCCATTTTGAATTTCATCTCTGCATTTTCAAATCGATAGCTCGATTCTAGATGACATTGTTGCTGTCATTGTTTGACCGACTCAAAATGGCATATTATCTCATTACTACCGACTAATTATTATATTCGATTATCTGTCTGTTTTCTGATGGGATGAATTCATTCTTGTAGTAGGTACTGCTGCTGAAACAACAGCCGTTTATTACAAGAAGCACGATTATTCCGATTATTGATTCTAGGCCAGGTTGAATGCCAATAATGTATACTCCACTACTCATGTGATTAGACGACACCCGTTTTAACACATCTTTGACGACTGCAATCCAGTGATAAATAAATAAACAAGTCGTGGTGATAACAAGTGTTACGGTTAGAAGCCTGTAGATATTTGACTTTGGTGTGTGTCTAGGCTGTTGCCAAATTAATACGCGAAATACTCGTGCCTCTTTTCAACATTATTCGAGCAATCAAACTCAAAGCTTAGTAAGCGATTTTCTTCAAACACCGTCTCGACCTAACATTGTGCGCGTGCTGAGAGCTTGTTTCCGGCGTTTGTGTACCAACACTGTCAAGCTGCTACCAGCACGAGGAAACTTCTTAATGATATCACACATATCCGCACACAAAGACGCTTGTCGGCGCTGGTTACCACCGGCTACCAACACTAGGAAACTTCTACATGGTATTGTGACGGCCCTATTTTATTGATACTATTATATATAGAAATTAATGTAGTTTAGGTTAACTATAATGATTGATTGTAATGAAGGGGCCTTTATTGTCATATGTAACATATTGCCATCCATTTTAACTTCAGTATTGATTGTGAGGGGTCTGTGGGATCCTATGATAGGCCAGTATAAAAACAGTAGAAAATATTACTATTACTAATATTATCACATAGGTATCGTGTCTGGTATCGTTTTAACCTGTGGAATGTCACAGACTCGAATATGCTCGTAACATTAAGATGATTTTATGTATAATGATTATAGTTTTTAAGAGTGATAATTGCCCTCCGGTCTGGCGACAATAGAGCAGTTGATGAGTGGGCTGTACCACATACTGTCCGAGAAGGGGGGCGCCCGACCTTCCCCTGTCTCCTTGCCATACAATCCTCTCTCTTTCTCTCTCGCCTACACATTTCTTCTCCTTTCCCCCTTCCCCAACAGACCCCGTGAAATGTACGTAATTTGAACTAGAATTATATTAATTGAAGATAGCAAGTAGTAATTAGGCTAAGTGTTTTATTTGTAATTGCTGTGAGAATGTGCCCACGTGTAATTTTATTTTAAATAAATACGGAGGCTTCCACAAGGGACGCACGCAATGTTCGGGCCAGGGCTTCGCTCTGATTGGTCGGGGGAACCTACCCGCCCCCATGAGTCCGGTGGTGCGGGAAGGGGACCCTACCCAGGAGAGCAAAGACGCGAGACGCGAGGCACTCAGAGAAAAGTCGCGAGAGAGACGCAATGGAGTCTTAAGACGAGCCGGGTGTGTGTGAGCTCCGGAGGACAGGTGTCGGGATCTTCGTTGTCGGGTTTGTTAGGACGGTGGACAGCGAGCCCGGGGTCATCGGAGTGTGGACTTTTCGGGTGATCGCGGCGGGTACCTGCAAAATAATTAACGTCGTGACCGATCAAAAGCCGCCGGAGGAAGCGCCTATTCTTTTCGTCGAAAGAAACTATAGGTATCTACATCCCGTGACGCAACCCGCAGTGCGTGAGTCCCTTAGGCAGATTTAAAAAGAAAACTCTTCTGTTTTTTTTTATTTCAATTAAAGCTAGCCGGGCATACTACAACATTATTTAATACGAACCCAATCATCCAACGTTATTCACGTAAGTGACAGAGCATCGACACCTCTTATTATAACCAAACGCGGGTCACGAACACCAACGCAGGACGTGGCAGTATCACACGTGATCGAACACAAAGTCACTTGTCGGCGCTGGTTACCACCAGCTACCAGCACTAGGAAACTTCTACATGGTATCACACGTGATCGCACACAACGACACTTGTCGGCACTGGTTACCACTGGCTAACAGCACGAGTAAACTTCTTAATGCTATCACACTTGACCGCAAACCTAGATACTTGTCGACACTGGTAACAGACGGCTACCAGCATGAGGAAACATCTGCATGGTATCACACATATCCGCACACAAAGACACTTGTCGGCGCTGGTAACCACCGGCTAACAGCA